>PVHY01009716.1:0-55023 GCA_004024945.1 Uropsilus gracilis
CGCTATTTTTGCCCGTGGAACCGCAGGCTCTTGTTGCCCGGGGTACCACGGACTCAAGTCATCCCCAGCCTCAGCTTCCCAGGTAGCTGGGATTACAGGCGCGTGCCACCACTCCCAGCTATTTTTTGGAACTAGGTCTCGCTACGGGCCCCAGGCGGGACTCGAACCGCGATCCCTAGCCCTGGCCACTTCATAGGCTGAAGCTTACAGGCACGAGCCACCGTGCCTGGCAGTATTGTCTTCTTGCTGTGGAAATCAGTGAAGTTACTTGGCATTTAGAACTTGGCAAGAAGAACTTAGGCCAGTACTTCTTAAGCTTCAGTGTATGCAGAAGTACTCTAGTACCTGGTTAAAAAGTTGGCTTAGACTTAATAGACCTACCATGGACCCTGAAATTCTGCTTTTCTTAAAAAGTTGGTACAAGATGCTGCTGCTGCTGCTATTCCATGGACTGTACTTTGAGTAGCCAGACTGTAATTATACGTAGTAAAACTCTAAGGAGTATCAGCTAGACAAGAGACAAATATTCTAGAGATGATGTTGAGTAAGAAAAGGTATTTGATAAAGAGAAGACAAAGCAGGTTGGTGCAAGGCTTATCATACTACATATTAGGATGCTTAAGCTGATTCATAGTTGCCATTAAGGAGAGGACAGGAAAGCTAGAGATTGAGATGGATGGCCACAAGCTCAGTCAGTGAAATATTCCACAGAGTCATTTCTGTGGTGAGAAACAAGTGAACTAAATGGCCATTAGTCTACCTAGGGAAAAGGTCAGATACTGAGGATTGATGGCCACCCCATTGTAATTATGTGGGCTCCAGTAAATGATCCAAGTGACAGGCCGCTCGGAGATACTAGAGAGAAGGTTCACTTTACTTGGAGAAGAGTGTTCAGCTGGGTGTGGTGGCACTTGCCTGTAATCCCAGCTTCTTGGGAGGTGTAGGCCAGGAATCACTTGAGTCTGTGGGTTCGAGACTACCCTGGGCAACATAGTGAGACCTAGTCTCTAAACTGAAAAGAAGAAAGTTCATTGTTACTTTTCATTAATCTTAGATGATCAATCCATAGATGGAGAGCAGTACTAGTAGATTCAGGTTTAAAAAAATGGTTGTTAGGCCGGGCATGGTGGCACATACCTGTAAGCGGCAGCCTAGGAAGCCATGGCTCGGGCCAGGGATCGTGGTTAGAGTCCTGCCAGGAGCACATAGCGAGACCTAGTTCCAAAAAAATATAGCTGGGTGTGGTGGCTCGCGCCTGTAATCCCAGCTACCTGGGAAGCTGAGGCTGGGGATTGCTTGAGTCTGTGATACCCTGGGCAATGTGAACCTATGACTCCACAGGCAAAAATAGCGAGACCTGGTCTCTAAATAAATAAATAAATAAATAAATAAATAAATAAATGAATGGTTGTTAATGGCAAGGGTAGGAATAGAATGAAAAAAAGAAAAAAAAATTTTAATGGACAAGAAATACTTACGCATTTTATTTTATTTTTTCCTGGTGATCAAAAGATTTTTGTATGTATTTTTTGATTGCTTTTTTTTGTGGGAAGAAAACAAGTTACAGATAGGTATACATAGTGCAATACCATAATTACAAAATCATAAATCATGCAAAATAATATATTATTTATTCATATGTGTGATTTTAAAGTTTCAAATACCACAGGAATGATAAACATCAAATCCAGTGTACTGATTATTATTTCTGGGAATGTATAATAGGGAATAGGATAGAAGAGTGTCCACAGAGAATGTCAACTATCCTTGTGATTGCTGATTGTTTTTATTTTTTATTATTTTGAGACTAGGTCTCACTATTTTTGCCCAGGGTACCACAGACTCAAGCAATCCCCAGCCTCAGCTTCCCAGGTAGCTGGGATTATAGGCTCGCACCACCATGCCCAGCTATTTTTTTTTTTGGAACTAGGTCTAGCTACGGGCCCCAGGTGGGACTTGAACTGCTATCCCTAGCCCTGGCAGCTTCATAGGCTGAAGCTTACAGACATAAGCCACCGTGTCTGGATGCTGATTTTTTTTTTAATTTTAATTTATTTTTTTAAAAATTTGCAGGTATATGTGTGTGTGTGTGTGTGTGTGTGTGTGTATGTGTGTATATATATATATATGTTACATTATTGTGTACCTCAGGATTTTCCCATTTCCCTAACACCTGTTAACCATCATGCTCTTTTGTGCCCTCCACCTCCCCTGCCTTATTCCCCCTCATTCTCTCTCACTCCATCGTTCAGCCCCATTGGTTGTTTCTAAATTTTCTTATTCGTTTGTTTTTCCCCATATCTGTCATACAAGTGAGACCATCCCGTATTTCTCTTTTCTTTTTGGCTTACTTCTGCTAATATAAGTCCTCCTAGTTCCATCCATGTTGTGGCAGATGACATGTTTGTCCTCCTTGATTGATGCATAGTATTCCATTGTGTACATATACCACTTTTTTTTCAGCCAGTCATCGATTTTGGGGCATTTGATTTATTTCCATATCTTGGCAATTGTAAACAGAGCTGCAATAAACATGTGCATACAGGTATCCTTTTGAATTAGTGTTTTCATGTCCTCTGGGTAGATTCCCATTAGTGGGATTACTGGATCGAATGGTAATTCCAAATAAATTTTTTTTTTTTTTTTTTTTAGATACTAGGTCTCGGGCTAGCCTCGAACCTGCGGACTCAAGTGATTCCTAGCCTCAGCCTCCTAAGTAGCTGGGATTACAGGCGCACGCCACCACGCCCAGCAGAAAAGAAAATCTCATAGTTAATATCCACTTTGAAGGCCGGGCACGGTGGCTCGTGCCTGTAAGCTTCAGCCTATGAAGCGGCCAGGGCTAGGGATCGCGGTTCGAGTCCCGCCTGGGCCCCGTAGAGAGACCTAGTTCCAAAAAAATAGCTGGACGTGGAGGCGCGCGCCTGTCATCCCAGCTACCTGGGAAGCTGAGGCTGGGGATTGCTTGAGTCTGTAGTACCCCAGGCAACAAGAGCCTGCGGTTTCACAGGCAAAAATAGCAAGACCTAGTCTCAAAACAAACAAACAAACAAAAAAAACAAAATCCACTTTGAAAGATCACTGCCATTAAGCCTAATAGTTGCAGATGTCTCTTCTTTATTTCATTGATACCCAAAGTAGAAGCCCATAATATTGTCAGAAGACATTATTGGTCTTCCCTTGTTTCAGTGTCTTATTATGGGAAGTCTTTTGTTGTTGTTCTAGTTGTGCTTTAAATTTTCGTTCAATATAGTTTATAATTATTAATAAATATATTTGGATCAGAGAATTAAAGTAGCAAAAATTAGCCATAAGTCATATAATGAACTAAATGTATAGAAACAGTTTATACTTAATCATATCTTTAAATTTACAAAGTCTTATGGTATTCAGAGCATCAAAGAAAGGAATTGGGTTTCTGCACTGATGAGCATTCATTTTAGGTTATTTGTTTTTTAGTTTTTTGTATAGGCCTATAGAAAGCTGTTAGCTGTAATTTACTCATGTAGTGGACTAAGTAATACTAAATTAGATAATTGTTTTAAACTCTCAAGCTCTGTAAGACTGAAATGAATACATACAGTTCAAGACTAGTCCTAGAGTAAAATCAGCTCTGTTAATTAGATTGCCTTTTTTTTTTCTTAAATGTCAGAGGCAGGCCCATGTAAAAGGGACGCTTGAGGAAAGCTGAGGCTCTTGTTTGTGAAATAACAGGTTTTCTTAGATATATATACTTCTGAACTCAGTAAGGACCATCAGAGATACGAAAACAATAGTTTGAAAATGAGAGAATCCCCTTGAAGTTACAGAGCTGTAATAATAGTGTTGATCATCTTTGTCTTGTCTTGTGTAAATGATGAGTTGTTATTAAAATGTATTGAATAGACTGCAGTTCTTTAGGTAATGCTGACTAAACAGTGAAACGTAGTATTGCTGGCTAGGCTGCGATCCTGCCATATGTTGGGAAATAGTGGCTTGCACTCTGCTTGTCCAACTGGGGTGCAGAAGGACTGAACCTGATGAGGTGCCCTACACGTCTCATTCAACTACATTGTAGGCACAGCCTCATGGGAAGAAGTCTTTGTCAGAAAAATCAATACATTTCCATGCCATTACTTAAATTCCTTAGAAACACAGACCAGAGACTATTTTTTTTTCTTTAAAACCTAGAAACAAGGAAAACACCTTTTAGTTTCAAAGCCAGGAACCTTAGAAATCTAGTTGGAGCTAGATTGTACTCCTGAATGCCTGCATGACTCAGTCGTTCCTTCTAATAAAATGTTCCTTGCTCTCTACTGGATCGCTGCTGGATTTAATGAGTGAGAGTGAGCCCTTCACCCCCTCAATCTGGTTGACGTGACTCCAGTAAGTGAAACTAAAAGGTGGGACTTAGGACTCAAGCCTAACTTCTTCTGGATTCCTTGGGTTCTGCAATTCTACGGGAAACCTCTCTTAAAGAAAACATTATCAAACCTGAAGAAGTCATATCATGACTCAGTATTAGAAACAGACCCTCCTTGCCAATTATGAATATGAATATTGTATCATAGAGGTGGGATGTGTCTTTTCTTAACATCTTTTACTTGTGAAGCTTTAGAGGACACAGAAAGATGTATATGTCTTTTTGTACCATATTTTAATGAACTCCAAAATTACTTATTAGAAATCTTGATTTTGATGATGTATATTTATATTTGTATGGCTAATTAATCACACCATTATTGGAATGTTTTATTGCAAAATATCAATCAAAGCTCTTGCCTAAGTCAAAGTGAATTTTAAGTACTTATAATCTCTTTAGCGTAGAAAAAAATTTTAAGACCTGAATTTACACTGTTTGAGTAAACAATTGAAAGTGGACTTACCCAGCAACCCCACTACTGGGAATCTACCCAGAGGACATGAAAACACTAATTCAAAAGGACACCTGTACGCGCATGTTTATTACAGCTCTGTTTACAGTTGCCAAGATTTGGAAACAAACCAAATGCCCCAAAACAGACGATTGGCTAAAAAAAAGTGATACATATACACGATGGAATACTACGCAGCCATCAAGGAGGACAAACACACATGGATGGAACTAGAAAGACTCATATTAGCAGAAATAAGCCAAAAAGAAAAGAGAAATACAGGATGGTCTCACTTGTATGATGGATATAGGGAAAAACAAAGGAATAAGAAAAAATAAAAACAACCAATGGAACTGAACAATGGAGCAAGAGAGGAGGAGGGGGAAGGAGGCGAAGAGCACAAAAGATCCGGACGGTTAACAGGTGTTAGTGAAGTGGGAAAGCCCCAGGGTACATAATAATGCAATAATGTAATGTAAATATAAATACACATATGTATGCAAATTTAAAATTTTAAATTAAATTTTAAAAAAAGAAAGAAAAACAACCATCACAGAGATAGTTGACATTCTCTGGATATCTCTTCTATTCTATTCCCATTATACATTTCCAGAAATAATAATTAATACACTGGATTTGATGTTTGCCATTCCAGTGGTATTTGAAACTCTTAAGTCACACATCAGTAAATAATATATTATTTTGCAATGTCATAATTTCATAATTATGGTATTGGAATATGTATACCTATCTATGTAACTCACTTTCTTCCCACAAAAAAAAATTGTTTTTTAATTATTAAAAAAAAAAATCCCTTAACTAGGATATTGGAGAACATCCCCATTTGTTTCCTCTATAATTGTATCCAAATTTCATGTTGTCTTAAAGTTTTAAAACTGGTAATATTTGCATATTGATATCTTGTTGTATCCTAATTTGCATGCTGATATCTTGTTGTATCCTAATTTTATTTATACGTTCTAAGCCTGAAATAAACTGTATAGTTTAAAATAAAAAAACAAAAGACAAAAACTTACAAATACCATAAAACTAATGAACTTTATTATTATGAAAAATTAAAACAAATATAATTAAAAAAATAAACTGAGTATTGATTAAGGTAAGGACATGGAATTAAGCACTTGTTAATAGGTAGAATCTGAAGACTTAGTATATCCATTATACAGCTCAAGAATTGAACTGGAAGAATGGACTTTTAAATTATATGAAAAATAATTTTTCTATCTTTGTCTTGATTTGAGCTACTGCATTGGTGAGATGTGTGATTTGTCAAAGTATGTTTCTTTTCACCATAAGTCCAAAGTGGTGCACACAGTTACATCTCAGCTACATTAAGACTTTAGGTTATTAAGGTTGTTTTTTATGTTTTTTGTTTTGTGGTAACATGTGCCCTTATGACCCTTTGTAGTGATTGGCATCTGCTCCTTTAGTTTCTATTTTGGGAAGGCATTAGGTTTTTGTTTGGCTAATGCTGATAAATACTACTGAAAGAGACACTAGGAGAAGGGGGAGGATGGCATTCTTCAAGCATGTAGAGATGTACGTCAGGATTTCAAAGCCTCTTCTGGCAGATGGGGGGGAATAGCAGATTTGAAGCCTTGCAGCCATGACATTTCCTTCTAATGAAGAGCAGCTTGCAAGCTGTAATTTTGAGAGTGTTGCGTATTTTCAGTGCAGACACTTAGCACATTTTTAAATGGTGGTGAGATTTAAGCAAATTTTTTTCCACTTTAAATAGAATTAAGCTTTTTTGGTTCTCGCCTGTCTTGATACTTGTGGGTCTCAGATTGAATGCCAGAACTTTCAGAATTTAGCTGGGCCGTGACACCATTTATGTTTTCCTTTCTCCATTGTTTTCATGGTATGTGAAAATGTTTTCTGTCTCTTTTAAATAAAACTGTACTTTTTCTAGTTCTTCACAAATGACCTTGAATTCTTTATTTTTGTTTTCCAGTACATTTTTATACCTGAAATTCCTGGTGGTGTGGGCACTTGTCCTCTTGGCAGATTTTGTCCTGGAATTCAGATTTGAATATCTGTGGCCATTCTGGCTTTTCATCAGAAGTGTCTATGATTCCTTCAGATACCAGGGACTGGTATGTTTGTTAATAATATTTTCCAAGTCTAAAGGATTTAACTGCCCATCTAAGAATATCTTCAATCACCAATAGCGAAACTGTTTAAAGTAGATTTTATTAGCAATACTTCGGTGACTGTAGTAGAATGAACTAATAGTAGAATGAATAATAGTTGCAACCTATTAGTTGCAACCTATTAGATGCAAACTGGTCTCTAAGGCTATTTTGTCTACACCCACTGTCCAGTCATTCTACTCTTCCCATTCCAGTGAAAAGAAGAGGGAAGAAGGACTTCAGGAGAGAGACATAAAAGTGGAAGAAGCAATAATTGCCCAGTCCTACTCTGAAGTGTTTCTGGAGTCCCTATCATTGTTAGTGATTTGTTAGAGTTACAGCAGTGATTCTCAAATGTTTTGGTTTTAGGACCCCTTTGTACTCCTAAAAATTATTGAGAACTCCAAATAACTTAGGTTTATATGGGTTGAATCTATCCACATTACTGTATTAGAAATTAAAGCTGAAAAAATCAAATATTTATTTGCTATTAATACAGGTTACATTTTTTAAACAAAGTACAGCTATATTTTCCAAAACAAAAAAATTGGAAGACTGACTACATTTTTGCAAATCTCTTTATTTAATGTCTCACTTAATGGAAGACAGTTGGATTCTCATATCTGCTTCTAAATTGAGTTGATTGCAGTGTTAAATATCCAATAGGTTCTGGAAAATTCTATTGCTAAATGAATGAATGGGGGAAAGGCAGATAACACCTTAATATTACTATGAAAGTAGTTTAGGCCTAGAAGACTCCTTGTAAGAGTCTTAGAAATCCCCAGTGACACCTGCAGCATGTTTGGGGAACCACTGGATTGGAGCAAGGTTGTACTTGGATTTAGTCCCATGGTTGACCAGTATTTCTGTTGTATTCCATAGCCATGTCTTAAACCTTTAGCTCTCTACCCAGGCCTGATGCTTGGTCATGGTAAATCCACACCTTGAAAAGATGGTTTCAGGCTCATATCCTGTTGGTAATAGATGGTGGTCTTGTATACAGAGGAATGCGATATTGTAACTATTAGCATGACTGTAATTTTTACCAAGACTGAGGCACTTCAGGAATTTTTGTGAGGAGAGGGGAAATCTTTACTGTGTGAAAATTCTAGTTCATGTAGGTAATCTACCATAGTCCAAAGGAACTCATTGTGAATCAACCTCAATTTGTTTTAGTCCAGTTCTTTCTTATGATTTGAGGTCATAAACAGTATTATTCTTCAATGTTAAATTAACCATTACTTCTTACATGGTTGCTTTAAATGTTTAAAATGTCCTGTTATAACTTGCATGGTAGTTTCAAAGACTTGTCCAACATGTATTTAATAATCTGTTTAGAAATAACAAATTCTAAGATGTGGTTTTTTAATTGTTTTATTTTTCCTTTTTAGGCCTTTTCAGTATTTTTTGTTTGTGTAGCATTCACATCAAATATTATATGTCTGCTCTTCATCCCCATACAATGGCTTTTTTTTGCTGCTAGCACATATGTATGGGTTCAGTACGTGTGGCACACAGGTAAGTCGTAATGATTTCTTAGATTCATACTTTTTAAATGTGGTTTCTTTGGGTAAATGTTTAGAGTTAAGTTTAATGCAGACATTTTAAAGTTGCCTTTTTCTACTAGATTACAATGTACTTTTAAAAATATATTTTATCTTTTATTCATTAGTGAATCAAAAATTAAAGCCATATGACTTCAATTATAGGCATTTCATTATTTTCAGTTATAAGCATTTCATACTAATTCTTACTATGAGAGGCTTCCTTTCTTCTTTTTTTTTTAAGTTGAGGTGATTTCTGTGTAGGGAGACTTGGAGACAGCTATTTGCCAAATTAAAAAAAAATGTTTATGGAATGTCAGAGGTCATTATTTAATTCAAGCACCCCTGGAATATAATGGTTTTATCTCTGAAACTTTCTTCAATGACAAGGAACTTACTACTGTTGTTTTTGGGCACCACAATGCAAAGTTCTTCAAACTGAATCAGAGCTTTCCTCAAATTTTTGAGCCAGCATGTTTTGACTGTTTTGGGGCTCCCTGGCGCCTTAGAGAACCTCAGAAAAATACATGATATTATACAAAACTTTTCCTTAAAATGTCAAGGGGACTGCAAATCCTTCTTGTATGCAAGCATTGGATTCCTGCATTAGCATCACACTGAATGAGTGACTCCATCTATTTTTCTTTAGAGATTTAAAGACACTGTCTTATCCTCTCAAATCTTCTTTACTATAGGTAAAACATCTCTGATTTTTATCAGCTTTTCTTTGTATGTAATTTGAAATACTTTCATCATCCTGACCTCCAGCCTTAACCAAACTGGTTAAGTGGTTCTTTTGACTAAAATGTGCTAATTCAGATATGTTCTGACTTGAGTAGGGCTACTATATAATCACTTCTCTTCTTAGAGCTGTACTTCTGCTATTTCAAACTGAAATGAGGTGAGGTGTTTTGACAGCTTCAGTTCATTGTGCAAGCTGGAGCAGGTGCTTGGGGATGTGAGGCTTGGCTCTCCCAGTGTTATACTTGTCTGTAAAGTTTTAAGAAATTTTATTCTTTGGTCCAGTTGTAACCTATAGGATTTTGGCCACTGAGGGAACACCAAATAATAAACGTTCTCTGGAGCAATGTTTGTCCTGAAAGCACTAAAAGGGTGATATGGTCCTCTGTTGAAGACACAGTTCACCTCTGTTTAATTATCTCTGCAAGCATGGTTTCCTCTCTCTTGAGCACTGTCACATGATTTATAAGCTAGAATGATGGCCTATTAGTCCGCTTTCCTCAAATAATTATTAAAGTGATTTTTCTACACACCATTATATTTTTTTGTTCTGAACTTCAGTTTCTGGTAAGTTGCCCTTTATAACTTATCATACTCTCTAGGTCTCTTCTCTGTCATATGATATTGGAGTAATCTGGATAATGATGTCAAGGGAGCCTTCCAGTTCAGACTTATCTATGACTCTGATAAACTGTGATGATTCCCTGAACTACTTTAATGATGTCTTAGAAGTTGAGGGAAAAGCCACTCATGTAGCTACTAATAGAAAGTATTGTGAGTTCAGCAGGTAGCCCATAGGACAGCAGTGAAGCTGATGTCTTAAGTGAATCTGGCCTCTCTTTAACCCTCAAAAATAGCTCAAAAATAGCTCAGTTGAGGGGCCGGGGATGGTGGTGCGTGCCTGTAAGCGGCAGGCTAGAAAGCCATGGCCATGGCCAGGGATCGCAGTTCAAGTCCTGCTGGTGGCACATAGCAAGACTTAGTTAAAAAAAAGTATAGCTGGGAGTGGTGGCATGAGCCTGTAATCACAGCTACCTGGGAAGCTGAGGCTGGGGATTGCTGACTCTGTGGTACCCTGGGCCAACGTGAGCCTGCGGTTCCATAGGCAAAAATAGAGAGACCTAGTCTTAAAACAAAACAAAACAAAACTCAGTTGTGAAGACTGTTTTAATTTGGGATTTTAGCACTCCAACAAACAAAAACAAAGCAAACTGTGTTCTTACTAGCCCAATGAGCAAGCTATATAACTTGGTATTAATATCTCATCTAGTTGTGATAATTTAAAATTCTTAAGAAATGTTTGATGAGCCGGGCACGGTGACTTGTGCCTGTAAGCTTTAACCTATGAAGCGGCAAGGGCTAGGGATCAAGGTTCAAGTGCCGCTTGGGGCAACACAGCAAGACCTAGTCCCAAAAAATAGCTGGGCGAGGTGGCGTGCCCTGTAATCCCAGCTACCTGGGAAGCTGAGGTTGGAGATTGCTTGAGTCTGAGGTACCCCAGGCAACGTGAGCCTGCAGTTCCATGGGCAAAAATAGCGAGACCTAGTCTCAAAAAAAAAAATGTTTGATGAAATTATATATTGATAAATTATATATTATCATAATAGAATGATAATAAAAACTTTTCCTTGCTATTAAGAGGGGAAAAACAGAATACAAAACTATATGTATATTACATTTGTTAAAAAATATTTTCAGTGTGGTTTTACTTGTTTGATAGATATATAAGTGTTCTGACCTGTGTGTTCTGTTTTTTTCCCTTCATTATACTTATGTTTATAATAACTTCAGAAATTCATGTAAGAAGCAGGGAATACAGATTTTTAAAAATAATATTTTGAAATTATTTTGAAAATCTATAATCCTGTAAGTTGCTGTTTATCCTCCTACATTGTGAAATAAACCTTTCTTTTATGTGTATTAAATCTCTAAGAACTATTTAGGCTGTTAGCCACTTTCACAGAGCTTCCTGTGTCTTAAATATGGACTAAGTCTGAAAGGATTTAAGTTCTCCTTAGAAACAGTTTTATCTCCCTGAACTTGAACCTAATTTATATAACTCTAGGCTTTATTTCATTTTTCAAAAATGAGAAATTTGGACTAAATCATCCTCCTGTGATTTTTCTATTATTCTCAGATTCTATGATTTTTCTTTGTTTCTGCCCTTAGATCCTTATCCAAAAAAATAAAACATTAAAGTCACTGATATTGGCAGAAACAAGTCAGAAGGAAAAAGACAGAAACCAAATGGTTTCACTAATATGGACAACCAAATGAAAGTACACAACTGGGGGAGGGGGATCAGCTGGAGCAGCCAGGGAGGGGTGACCCCCGGGGATTACAAAGATGTGAAATATATATATAAATTAAAAAAGAAAAAGATAAAGTCAGTGATTTTTCCCTCCGGTTCTCTCTTCTATAACTTACTTGTCTTAAAGAGTCTCAAAAAGTTACCTAATTTGTATTATTGTCAAGTGGGAGAAGGATCCTTTTCCTGTAACCCCTCTAATATTACCTATCTTCTAAATTTTTGCCTGTTGATGGGTTAAAAATGAATTCTCATTTAAAAATTTGTATCTGGCCGGGCATGGTGGCTCGTGCCTGTAAGCTTCAGCCTATGAAGCGGCTGGGGCTAGGGATCGCGGTTCGAGTTCCACCTGGGGCCGGTAGCGAGACCTAGTTCCAAAAAAATAGCTGGGCGTGGTGGTGCGCGCTTGTAATCCCAGCTACCTGGGAAGCTGAGGCTGGGGATTGCTTGAGTCTGTGGTACCCCGGGCAACGAGAGCCTGAGGTTCCACGGGCAAAAATCATGAAACCTAGTTTCCAAAAAAAAAAAAAATTTTTTTTAAATTAAAAAAAATTTTTGTATCTTCCTAATCAGTCATGAAGTTGAGCATCTTTTCATGTTTTTTTAGTTTTTATGGTTTGCAAGATACTTTTCAGCTGCCTTTTTTTTTTTTTTTTTTGAGACTAGGTCTCGCTATTTTTGCCTGTGGAACCGCAGGCTCTCGTTGCCCAGGGTACCACAGACTCAAGCAATCCCCAGCCTCAGCTTCCCAGGTAGCTGGGATGACAGGCGCATGCCACCATGCCCAGCTATTTTTTTTTTTTTTTGGAATCAGGTTTCGCTATGGGCCCCAGGCGGGCCTCGAACCACGATCCCTAGCCCCTGCTGCTTCATAGGCTGAAGCTTACAGGCATGAGCCACCGTGCCTGGCCCTCAGCTGCCTTTTTATTGATTTTTAGGAACTCTTTACATACTAGAATGTTTGTCCTTTATTTTTTTTCTATGATTCCATGATATCCTTTGTGATATATAAGTTTTCAGTTTGGAGTCATATTGCTTTTTTTAAGTTACTTTGAAAAACCTCCTGAAAGTTATTGTAATTGAACCAGTCTCCCCCAGATGACCCCCTGTCATGTCAGCTAATGTATCGTTGATGCTTGTTTCCCTACTGCTTTCCCACAGAACGGGGAGTCTGTCTGCCTACAGTGTCCCTTTGGATACTCTTCGTTTATATTGAAGCAGCAATTAGATTTAAAGATCTCAAGAATTTTCATGTAGACCTTTGTCGTCCATTTGCTGCTCATTGGTGAGTATTACATGTATTCTTGATTTGTTATTCATCTCATTGTTTTCAGTGTAGAATGGTAAGTTGAGGTGTATCTTTTTATTATTATTATTATTATTATAAAGTTTATTCCGGTTGACAATTTAGGCCATAGACATGTACATGAAAATTCCATAAAAGGGATGACTATGTGGGGGGTTAGGAGGGGTAGAGATGGGAGGGAGTGGTCAGGGAGGAAAGGTGGTGGTGGTCCCCAGGGAATACAAAGATGTGAAACACTTATATATAAAAAAAAATTAAGAAAAACAAGGAATCAGTACAGTTTCCACTCTGGGGAGAAGCAGGCACGATGTAGATGGCTCTATGGCACTATGTAGATGGCTCTCTTTTTCTTTCTCCATTCCCTAATAACCCTGTCCCTTTTTTTTTTCTCTCTTTTTTTAAATTTAATTTAAATTTTAAAAATTTTCATATATATGTATATTTATATTTATATTACATTAGTCCATTATTGTGTACCCCGCGGCTTTCCAACTTCACTAACATTTGTTAACTGTCCTGATCTTTTGTGCTCTTCACCTCCCCTACCTTCTTCCCCCTCCTCTTCTCTTGCTCCCATTGGTTGTTTTCATTCTTTCTTATTTGTTTGTTTTTCCCTATATCCCTCATATAAGTGAGACCATCCTGTACTTCTCTTTTTCTTTTTGGCTTATTTCTGCCAACATGAGTCTTTCTAGTTCCATCCAGGTTGCTGTGAATGACGTGTTTGTCCTCCTTGATGGATGTGTAGTAGTCCATCGTGTATATGTACCACATTTTTTTTAGCCAGTTGTCTGTAACATGCATGTACAGGTGTCCTTTTGAATTAATGTTTTCTGAAGTGTATCTTTTTCATAGAGATTTTACATGTACCCAGAAAATAGAGTAACGTCGTAGTAAAGAGCCTAAACCCCCTATTTGTGCACATGAGTGCTTGCATCCTAGTTCTGTCCCCTAACAGCTTTGTTGCCTTGGACATGTCACTCTCTCAGCCTTTGTTCTCTTACCTGACATATTGGGGACCGGTCCCATGGGATCATGGGAGAGGTGAAATGAGGTATTAATCATGAAGTGTGTCGTTTAATGTCGATTATAGATGTGTCTGATGTTCCAATTTTTGTATCAGCTGATTCCAAAAAGTCTTGATGAACTATATGACAGTTTTATAAAGCTTAAATGAACTTACAATTTCCCTAGCCTATTTTTTTTTTTTTTTTTGAGACTAGGTCTCACGATTTTTGCCCGTGGAACCGCAGGTTCTCGTTGCCCGGGGTACCACAGACTCAAGCAATCCCCAGCCTCAGCTTCCCAGGTAGCTAGGATTACAGGTGCATGCCACCATGCCCAGCTATTTTTTTTTTGGAACTAGGTCTCACTACAGGCCCCAGGCGGGACTTGAACCGCGATCCCTAGCTCCGGCCACTTCATAGGTTGAAGCTTACAAGCATGAGCCACCGTGCCCGGCCTCCCTAGCCTATTTACAAAAGTAGGAGAATGTTACTAATAACTTTCAAAGGAATATCATTTCACCTTATTAAATATAAATGGACATTAAGATACTGTTATTCATTTAACCATAATCATGAAATATTTAAAAAATGAGCTTGATTCTTATTTATAACTGTTGTAGAAATTAGCACTTAGTGTATATTTCTTGTAAATATACCAATTTTTGCTAAAATTTATGACAGAAACTAAATTAAACAGGTATTAACTCAAAAATAATTTCTTTTCACCGATAAATGAATTAAACAAGCCTATTCAATAAAACTAACACTTTAAATTTGTCACTTCAAAAAATAAACTTGTCAGTTTATTTAGGTGTATAATAATTGATAACTTGGCCGGGCACGGTGGCTCGTGCTTGTAAGCTTCAGCCTATGAAGCGGCCGGGGCTAGGGATCGCGGTTCGAGTCCCGCCTGGGGCCTGTAGCGAGACCTAGTCTCAAAAAAAAAAAAAATAATAATTGATAACTTTTAGTGTTAATGATGCTTAGAAGAGTTTCAGCTGTTTTCAGAGACTTTGAAATTCTGTTAGACTGATGAGTTAAATGAAAATATTTCCACTTTTTAATCATAGAGATTAGCATTCATAGTACTGCTGGTTTGGTTTAATTTGGTGGTATGTACCAAATGTTGGGTCTGTTATCATAAGATACTTAAGTGCTTTGAATATTCTAGTAGTTTTAATGTTTACATTCGTTCCACCTGTAAAATCTCTACCCTGCTAGTTATTAAAAGCATACAGATGCGTAAGTTGTAATGTACAAGGCAGCTGAGTGTTAATTAATGAAAGACATTAGCCACTGTATCCAACAGTCATGGTGGTCACTTCTTGAATTAGTAGTTTGAAGAATGCTGAAGTTCGATGGACCTCCTCTTAGGTCTAGTTATGGGGTTTTATTCTACATGAGTAGCTGTTCTCTCCAAGTTTGTTCTACATGCCTCTGATTTCCACACTAGATGTGACCTTTCTAATGTGGTTACTGAATGCTCAACTATCATCATCTAAAATTTGTCATAGGTGTTCCCATGTACTTTGCATGTGTTGCTTTTAACTTTAATTACTGAATGAACTGTCTTGTCTTCTTTCTAGTATTGGGTACCCTGTGGTGACTTTGGGCTTTGGCTTCAAAAGTTATGTAAGTTACAAAATGCGATTAAGGAAGCAAAAGGAAGTGCAAAAAGAGAATGAATTTTATATGCAGCTTCTTCAACAAGCCCTCCCACCAGAGCAACAGATGCTGCAGAAGCAAGAAAAAGAGGCCGAGGAAGGTAGGTCTTTACTCTGAAACTGTTGACTTGGTAGGTTAGCTATTGTCTTGTCTGTCAAAGAATTTTATTCTTTTTTTTTTGAAAAATTGCTTTTTTTGAAAAGACTGAAGTGTTCACTGAGGATATTCCTAATTTCTGTTCTTTCTCAGGATCATTGCTTTGTTTGGTCATGAAGTACAGAATGTGGGCAGTGTTTTCTACCTACTTTCTGAAGATTATATGCTTTTAAATGTGTTTATTATTTGTATGTTTTATTTTTAGATTTTAGTATTTTGTTATAAATATTTAAAGACACTCATTCTCAGTTAACAAACAATATATAACTCTGTGAGCAGATGATGGAAACAAAGCAAGCCCCTAAGTATAAGCAAGCTAGGAATGTAACATGTAGAATTCTTTTATAGATCAGAGTTCTTCTGGACATGGCAGAGCTAAAGAGGTACCATTCTAAATGGTTCAGATGATGCAATTTGGATCTTTGAGTCTTTCCTAATAGAACCTCTTGAATGAACATATAATGAATAACAATAAATGGATTAAGAGCAATTCTGATTTTCTTTGATTTGAGAGTAGGACATTTGGGCTCATTTTAAAAAAAATTTTATATATATTATATATACATATAATATATATAACAATATACATATAATATATATATATAACATCATTGTGTACTCCAGGGTTCTCCCATTTCCTTAACACCCATTAACCATCTTTCTTAATCTTATGTTCCCTCCACCTCCCCTGTTTTCTTCCTCCTCCCCCTCTCTTGCTCTATGGTTCGGTTGTTTCTAATTTTTCTTATTCGTTTGTTTGTTTTTTCCTATATCCTGCATATAAGTGAGACTATCCCATATTTCTATTTTTCTTCCTGGCTTATTTCTGCTAAATGAGTCCTTCTAGCTCCATCCATGTTGCTGCAAATGACATATGTTTGTCCTCCTTGATTGGTGCATAATATTCCATCATGTACAAATATATTTTTTTTAGCCATTCATCAGTTTTGGGGCATTTGGGTTGTTTGGGCTCATGTTTTTAGTTAACATATGGCAAAATCTTATTTTCTGTTGTGGTGAAAAATATCTCTTTGAGTAGACTTTAACAAATTGGGATGTGTAGACTGGACACAGAAGTCTGTGTAAATGAACTAGTAAGTGATGCAGGCTTATTATTTCCATGTTAGAGTCAACCAAAAGGTGAGATGTCCTGTATCGTAATATCACATTTCTTTTTTTGTTTCATTGACTTCTTTCTTTTCATGAAGTTATGAACAGTTTGCTTAATTCAGGCATCTTTTAAAATATGCCTATTAGGGGTATGACTAGCTGTGTGTCACCTAGTTGATAGTTAAGTTAAATTTGAATGATATACAAAGTATGACCTCATTATCAAATCCTCATCTTATTTTTAAGACCAAAATGTTAATGGTTGGTATTTTCAAATGATGGTGATTTTCTAAATGTACATATTCTCAAATTTATCTGGATTTATTTCTTAAATCTAAATGTCCATATTCTCAAATTTATCTGGATTTATTTCTTAAAGTTTTATAATGTGTTTATTGCTTTTATATGAGTTTATAAATTAGGCATAGATAATACAGTTTGTTTTTGTACAACTAAATATTCCAGTGTGAGTTTTTTTGTTTGTTGGTTTGTTTTTGGTATTGTAGCAGCCAAAGGATTACCTGATATGGATTCCTCGATCCTTATACACCACAATGGAGGTATCCCAGCCAACAAAAAACTCTCTACAACTTTGCCAGAGATAGAGTACCGAGAAAAAGGGAAAGAAAAAGACAAGGATGCCAAAAAACACAACCTTGGAATAAATAACAACAATATTCTACAACCTGTAGACTCTAAAATACAAGAAATTGAGTATATGGAAAACCACATCAATAGTAAAAGATTAAATAATGATCTTGTGGGAAGTACAGAAAATCTCTTGAAAGAGGACTCATGCACTGCTTCCTCAAAAAATTACAAAAATGCCAGTGGAGTTGTGAACTCCTCACCTCGAAGTCACAGCGCCACAAATGGGAGCATTCCTTCCTCATCTAGTAAAAATGAGAAGAAGCAGAAATGCACTAGCAAGAGCCCAAGTGCACACAAGGACTTAATGGAAAACTGTATTCCTAATAACCAGCTAAGCAAACCAGATGCACTGGTAAGGTAAGTGTGTGCGCTGTGTCCTGACTGACACTTTCCAGTGAAGTTGACTTTGAGCTTCAGAAACAAACAGGACCAGATGGGCCTTTTGGTATTGTTTGTGATCAGAGACTGTGACTGCTAGCTCTGTGGTACTTGACATTTTAGTGTTTATTTCACGTGGATTTGTTGGCCACATACTGCCACTGTCCTGAAGCATTGACTCCAGGTCTTTCCAGTGTTCTGAATGACAGTGATTACTTTCCACATTGACAGCTTTACATGTAACTTGATTCTTCTAGTGATATTGAGAGATGCGACTCTTTAGTTTTATGCTTTTCTGTTTGCACATCCAGAGTTTTTATTTTTTAATGTGTATGTGCCTCACTTCACCTGGCACCAAAGTTCTAGTGCTATGACCATTATCAGAATGATCCCTTTTACTCTTTCCTTCCATCCAAAGTTTCTTGGGCGTTGACACAAAAGGAAGGGTATTCTGTTCATTCAGATCTCTTTGTCATACACAAGGGACCGGAGGGTGAAAAAAGCTGTCCTCACCACTTTGTGCTTTCTGTTACTGCACTTATCACTGGAATAATTATGAGAAAATTAAATTTGAAAAGTAATGTCTTTCTAAAAAGTTCATAGGCAAATGCAACATTAGATAGTGGATTTTAATCATAAATGTTCCTTTTCTCATCTTTAGTTAAAAATAGCATGGTTGTATTATTATTATTGTTATTATTATTATTATTATTATTATTTTTTTTTTTTTTGAGACTAGGTCTTGCTATTTTTGCCCATGGAACTGCAGGCTCTTGTTGCCCGGGGTACCACAGACTCAAGCAATCCCCAGCCTCAGCTTCCCAGGTAGCTGGGATTACAGGCGCGTGCCACCACACCCAGCTATTTTTTTTTTTGGAACTAGGTCTCGCTACGGGCCTCAGGCAGGGCTCGAACTGCGATCTCTAGCCCCGGCCGCTTCATAGGCTGAAGCTTACAAGCACGAGCCACCGTGCCCGGACAGCATGGTTGTATTATTACCTAGACATAATTTTGCTTTTGTTTATGTCTTGTTTAAGACTTACATATATTCCTATTACTCAGATCTTTCAACTTGGAAACTGCAATCAGACCAGGAGGTTTATAGTTTTTTTTTAATGTGTAACTCATCAGAGCAGTTGTAACCCAGTTCCTCCAGTAAGTTATTTTATATTCTCCCTTTGGATTGCTTAAGAGCAGACAGTTCTAGGAGGGAGAATTTCAAGCATTATATGTTGTTAATTTGTTTTAATTTTCTAATTGGCAGCTAGATAAAGGGATGATTATTTTGGTTCTCCTGCTAAAGGCTGTAGAGATTTCAGAGCCCACAGGTCCCACAGTGTTGCTGGTGCCAGGCTGGCATGCTGCACATCACATCCAGTAGGGCCAGCACTCAGTAGAGCACACCCTCCAGATGCCCGTGGGACAAAGCCAACTGGTTGACCTTCTGCTTTAAAGGGACTATCTCAAAAATATGTATGCTATAAGTGAAACATCTGCCATGAGCTTTTAGTATCCTTTCCCTACATGATTTTAATAATGGTCAAGCCAAAACTGTCCCTTCTATCAGATGTTACACAGAGGACAGTTACGACTTAGTCTTGTGACACCATTTTACTTGAACTCGCATTGTGATTTTGATTGACTCTGTTTTCTCCAGTAGAGAAGTTCAAAGGTGCAGATGGTCAGTTTTCCAGTACTTTGGGGATGATGACTTGTATCCATTGCCCTGGACCTGCTCCCCAGAGGCACGCTGCTCTTATAGTCACTGGTGTATTACTCTTCCTTGTTCTGAAGGACTGCTCTCCTAGGGAACTGCCTACTGTCAGACAGATAGAGAGAAAATACTGTTTTTAAATTGTTTTGTAAGTTTCCATAGAATTGGTTTCAATTTTTAATGTAATAAGATGAAAAACAAGGGAGTGATCTAAATATCCACCAACAGGGGAGAAATTTAAATAAATCATGGTTCATTTGATGAATTTTTAATATAGACATTACAAAATCATTTTTTGAGCCATGTTAAACACTATATGTTTAACATGTCAGTATTTCATAAAGAAATAAAAAGCAATTTTATTGAAAACTTTTTCTAATATACACAAAAATGTTTTGAAAGGAAAAGAACCAAAATGATAATATTAATTATTGCCCATGATAGTATTGGGTGTTTATTTTTTCTCTAATTCTTTCTCCTCATATTTTTCTGTAATGAACAACGAAAGGTTATAAAAAGAATAGCTGTCTGAATAAATTATCCAGTTTGATTGTAGTAGACCTTATCATACTAATTCTTGCCCCTCTTGGTTGTCTCTTATCTCCTCTTATTTTACTTCATGGTATTTTGATGAATATAATTAAAATTTTAACTGATCCAAACCTGGTATGTTTGAATTGATAACTGGAGAGTGGGTTTGTTATTTTCAGATTGACTTAGTGATCACTAAGATTCCTTCTGATGTATGTGTACATGAGTTGATAGTATATTTGTGTGTCTTTCACTTCTACAGGCATGCCCAGGGTTGTGTAAGGCATGCCCAGGGTTGTGGCTGTAACTTCTACAGGGATGCTTTATGAGAAGACGGATAGGTAACTTTTTTTAAAACGTATTTAAAAGAAAAATCATTTGAAAACCTGCACTATATTGTTAATAGTAAATTAATTGCAACAGATTCTACAGATATGTCTGTCTCAATACCGTGGTTGAGAGTGGCCGTTTTTGAGGAGCCAACTCAGTGACTTGTGGGGGAAAATTTATTAGTAACCACTAATAGAAAATTTTCTAGTAGAAAATTCTTCTAGATCAAAGGGGCTGTCAAAATAAGGTTTGAGATTGTTTCCTATGATGACACAAGCAGTACTTCAGATCTCTTCTCCATCTCTTCCAAGCTCTATGGAGGTTTTCTTGTGTGACGTATATCACAGGTTTTCAGATGACACCCAAGCCATATCTGACCAGTTTGTTTGTTTGTTTCTTTAAAAAGTTTTAACAATGAGTTCGTGTTGTATGTCTGCTTTTGCACTGCAGTGACAGTGCTGAGTAGTGGCAGCAGAGACCAAGTGACCTATATAGCCAAAGATTTTACTGTCTGACCCTTTATTGAAAATACATATGCTGATCCCTGTTGGATAGGAATTGCTTGTTTTGAGGAGTTTTTTCTCTCACCAGCTTGTGATCTCGGAAGGCAGAAGCTAGGACTTCTGGTTTAATATCTCCAAATAAAAATTAAATGCTTTGTGAATGTTGAATAAATGAATGATCTGGGGCCAAGGACCTGAGTGGAGAAGACTCTGGTCTTCTAAGAAATACAGGAAAATGTGGAGTTGACAGTGCTGGATAATTGATTGCTAAGGTTAAAGAATGTGGGGGGAAGTGGGAAACCTGAGATAAATGTCTGTACAACCCTTTTGAGGACTAATTTGAGATATCATTAAAGCAAGTGTGATTTTGGTTTGAGAAGTGTATATCTTACAAAATCATCCTACTTATGCCAGCTTGATTTCTGAATTCTTTACTCAAGATGTTTAGAAACAGACTTATGTTGATAACTAAAAATATTTTTAATTCTGACATGGGAAAAACTAGACAAAAACAGAAAAAACAATGAGGAGAAAGATCAATTATTTTACCTAATGCTGGAGTTGAAAAGCATTAATGTAAATTGAAATGAAATTGGCTTAAATTGTTTCTTCAGTAGTTAATTTGAAAGTGTTTTAGATGTTAGAAAAATGATTTAAAACTTTGATGGATAAAAGGGGTAGAGAAAAGTCCCACAACTGTGACACAATTATTGTTAAAATAGTGTTGTTTTTCTTCCCATCAGTGAAATTTATGTAGTTGTCGCTATGGTATTTGTGTAATTTTGCATCCTGCTTTTTTCACTTAAATTATATAAAAACCATTTAACCATTTTCCCAATTTAGCCTAATCCTTGTTTTCACTCGGTGTGGAATATTCTGTGGCAAGTCTGTGCGGTCACTCAGTGGTCACTCTAAGCTCAGGCAGGTCAGGGTGTGACACCTGAGCCTCTTTGCAGTTTCAGGGCCTGCAAGCAGAAGGGCCAACAGTTTTGTTTACACTTGGCGCAAAGATCCATCTTAAACACAGCCCAAGACTTTGGGTTTTCTTATTGGTGATCGTTACTTGTTTTAGTTTCCTGCTTCAGGGAAGGAATTTAAAACTTTAAGTACAAAATGGAGAGTGATCCATATCCATATTGAAGCAGGAATTTCTTATTGGTTGTTTCCATTGTTGCTCTTGTATCTGTGAAGATCGATCTTTTTATTTTTAGCGCTTATTCTTGATTTGATATCAGCTCTTTAAAGTAGTCGAATTATGTCTGGTGTAGCGTCCTATAGAAAAAGTATTCAGTGGCCTTTAACAAAATGGAGTTTAATTTAGACTGATAATTATTTTTAGGAACTGCAAATGCTCTAATCTAGACCGGCTTATCCTGTCCCCGTCATCTTGTTCTCAGTGGGATAAGTGAACCTAGAATATTAAATGGCTGGTTCAAGTGTCCCAGCTAGAGTGGCAGTGCCAGGACCAGACCTAGGACCCCAGGTCTCTACCCTTCCTTTCATACGGCGCTGCTTCCAGAAGGTCGATCAACCTGTCTTATTTTTGTGCTTCATGGTTTTGTTTTTGTGGGTTTTGTTTGTTTCAAACGTGTCAGCTAGATTGCATGCTTTCATGGCTAAAGACTATGGAAGAAGTGCGTAAAACCATTTTCCTTTCTACAGAGAGGTGCTGTTCTAAGTGTTTTGAATTTCTTATTTTTTAATGAATAGAATTTATTTTTATTTTTGTATATTTTTTTATTTTGAAATTCTTATTTTTATTGAGATGTAATTGACACATACCGTTGTGTTAGTTTTTAGGTGTACAGTGTAATCATTTGCTATGTGTATATATTACAAAATGATTACCATGACAAATTTAGTTAGCATCCATCATGACAAAGATTTTTTTTCCTTGTGACGAGAACTTTTAAAATCTTCTCTCTTTATTCTCATTTCAGTGTACATGTTGCTGAAGCAAACACAAAGTTCTCTTCTTTTGCAGCTCTTGCCAAAGGTACAAGGACAGACTTACATCTATCTGAACAGAAGGGTACTATCTGCAAGTACCCTTGCAAGCTTACAGGGTCTGGCTAGGGCTGATTTGGGAGCTAGTCTGATTCAGACAACTTAGAGTCACCCAGCATAGAATTTGCCCTTTAGGTTAATTCTTTAGGCTTCCTTGACTGCAGTATACCTAAGAGTATTAAACTTAAAATGTAAGACCAGGAATGTAACCACCAACTTGCCCTGAGGAGAGACCACCATCCACCATGTGGAAGGGCTTGGAGTGTGTGTTTGCCACCATCCTAAGTTCTGAGAAAGTCTGAAGTCATGGAAGTGAGATGGGGAGACTCGTTTCCAGGGGCAAATGGACAACTAGGGAAAGCTGTAATATATCAAAATCTCATTCTATTTTTCTCTAAATGCACTTGACTATTTTAGGTACACCGAAATATTACTACTTATAGCTTAGCTTGTTCAAGCAGTTCTGCTTATTTAGAGACTCAAGAAGAACCTGAGATAAAGGATAAAAGATTTCTCAGATTTTTCCTGGAATCTCTAAGCAAGTTGCAGGCCCTGCTTAAGAGGGGAAGGAGAACAGCAGGGAGGATGAAAGAAGGACCTTCAGAACAAGGGAAACTGGTGACTTCATGGTGATATGTTGGCGGGAAAGATACGGTCTTTCGAACAACAATGCAAAAAAAAAAAAAAAAATATATATATATATATATACACAACACACACACAAAATATAATTTAAAAAAAACAACAAAGATTTGGACAAGGATATATCTTTTGGCACTATTACCAGTCTAACAGTCCATTTTTGGAAACTGCACTAATATTTCAATTGTAAAAACAGAAATTGAGAAAAGCAAGCAGGCAGGCAGGATAAGGGGCCCCACAGATATTGAGGTCCTGTACCACAGTATGTTTTATTACCTGCAAGGAAGAATTAAGCTTGTAGAGGAAATGATACTAAGCTGACCTTAAGATAAGGACATTATCTTAGATGACTCGGGTGTTACCACAGTATTGCTGATAAGTCTTTGTTTTGACCACAGGCAGCAAAATGTATAGTGGCTTTTCTTTTGTTATCACATTACTTGGGTCTGTAAGCATGCTGTAGGAGACTAGATGTACACTTTGCTCCTGGCATTGTACTTCCTGTTAATATACCATATAAAAACTAATATGGGGGTGGGGGAGTAACTTTTCCCAAGGGATGGGGGGGGGGAGGAGGGAAGGACTTTCAGAAACTCTCATTCCTTCACATCATACCTGGGAACTAACTTGGGAGTACCAGATCTAGCTCTTAGAATTATTTTGGGAGCTTATAGATCTATGACAGCACACTTTATACATAGTGTTATATAGTATTTATAGTCCATTCTCAAGTATGTTTATTTGTATTATGTTTTGGGCTGTGATCTATTTGTGACTCTTTCTAATTTAAGCTGGTGGTGAGCAAAATGTCATTGACCTCCATTCCACTTTCTAGCCCATATAAAACTTGTTTCTTTATTCCCAGTGTCTCTTAAAATGGGGGACACATACAGCAAAAGCTAAAAACAACTAATTTTCTCTTTTGCATGGATTTTATTGGTGGCACAGGTTATCCAAATGTAGTTTGACTAGTTGTTTAGTCTTTCATACTTTCATACTGAATTTAATCTTGTCTTCCATATACTAGCACTTCAGATTGTTGTGTAACCTCTAACATGTAGAGGGTTCCTTACTGATGTCTTCCTGTTGGGAAAAACAAAACAAAACAGCTCATAACACTTTCTATTTTTCAATTCCTCACATTTTAAGATGTCTATAAAAATTACATAGCCTTTGAAGAAAAAGGGCAGTATTCTTAGATACTAGTTTTTAATAATCCATGCATCCAGTATGATTTGGTGTATATAATTTGAAAAAAAGCAAAGCAGAAAGAGAGTCCAAGAAGCCCCTATGTTTTTTTCATTTTAGAGGAGCATTTCAAATTAAAAAAATGGGAGGGGGGGTGTTATGCAATTTAACAAAACAAAGACACTAGTGTTTATTCCAGTTCTCCATTTTCTTTTGCTTTGTAGGGAGCTTGCCTAGGAACTGGCCTGGATCATGGTTAGCCATAGGTAGAGCTAGCTCCCATTTCAGAGACAAGGAAAGGCAAGAAACCTATGATTTCAGGTTGCAATAGAAAGTGGAAAAAAGGAATTAGCATAGAGTCCAAGATGTAGACACAAGGTAAGGCTAGAATCCAAAGCTGAGACCTGTGTAGAACAAATAGGACAGAGCAGTGAAGGTGGCCGGAGGAGCCTGTGAGCATCCCCTGGGACACATGGACGTTGGGTGAGCTAGCTTTTTAAGACCACCCCATCCCTCCCCCAGGAATCTGGAATCCTGTGTGGGCATCATAGTTGTTTTTTTTTTTAATTTTATCTATTTATTTATTTATTTATTTATTTTTTTTTTTGAGACTAGGTCTTGCTATTTTTGCCCGTGGAACCGCAGGCACTCATTGCCCAGGGTACCACAGACTCAAGCAATCCCCAGCCTCAGCTTTCCTGGTAGCTGGGATTACAGACGCGTGCCACCACGCCCAGCTATTTTTTTGGAACTAGATCTTGCTAAGGGCCCTAGGCGGGACTCAAACCGCAATCCCTAGCCCCGACCACTTCGTAGGCTGAAGCTTACAGGCACGAGCCACCGTGCCCAGCTGGGTATCATAGTTATGTGGGAATGGTTCACAAAGGATTCTCTAGAAAGTGGGGAACCTACCCATCTTAGAAGATAATGGAAACATCTCAAAATTGGCTTTTAAAGGGAAGTAAGTAACAAAAGAGATTATTTAGTATGAACCTATTGTAAAATATGAGTGAATCAAGTTCTCATGAACCCAGAAAATTATTTGAATTAGTATATACCAGCCTTGGTTATAGTTGATTACAGGGAATATTTACTGTCTACATCATTTACTTCTCTATAGTTTGAATTTTTATAGTCTTACTGTATCTGGAATAGACTGTAAGCTCTGTGAGGACAGAGACCACCACTGTGTACACTGCTTGGCATAAAGTAGATACTTGGCATAACATTGAAAGAATGAGTAGTATTTTTGTGCAGAGAAAAGATCTGGAGCTCAGTAATTTCATGGCAGTCTAGTGCAACTCAAGGCTTTTGCAGTCCGGAGACCTAAATGTTACAATAGACTGAGCCGAGGACCAGACCTCCAGTGTCAGGCTATGTGTTGTTTTGGGATTATTTATTTTATTTCTGAAAAATAGACTTTCTACTCAAAGCCCCTTTCCTTGGAGTTTCCCGGGAAATTTTCAAATTTAGTATTGCCAGTACTTTTTCTCTAGGCTGTGTAGGAGGTTCAAGAATTTCTGGAAGTTAAAGGGACAAAAGTCTTCTAAGGGACTATTGTCAAAAAAAGCCAGTTGCTCTGCAGTGGATTGGTTATGCTATAGATCTAGGAACTCTAGGTACAAGCCAGTCTCAACCAAGGTCTTGGAAGAATCTTCTTTTGCCTTGTGTTGTAGTCCTTCCTGATGGTATTGTCCTCTCTATCCTCCCAACCATTCTTTTTGTCTTTGTGGTGACTAGGGCTCATATCCCAGGTGTGTCTTCTGCCCATTGGGGTTATCCCCCAGGTTAGAAAATATATTCACTACTTATTCTTATACATCATCTCTGGTGGTGGAGAAAGAAGGGTACATTTGTTTGTTCTCTTTTGCATTGAATATATTTTTGCTATGCTTCAGAAATAGTTTATGGAAGAAAATCTGGCCTTGGAAGATAGTGGTTTGAGCTTTGGGGCTTTGCCCTGGCTGCTTTCCCTGCCACTTGCATACCACAGTTTGCTGACAAACCACTGCTCTAAGATGACTTGTTTGGTCCTCCCTTCTTCCTCTCCCTGCCCACCACCCCTCCCCAACCCCTCATGAATGATGAGCTCCAAAGCAGGCCTTCCCTTTTCCGTAGGTACATATAATAATTTATTTGTAATAATATCATTTCTAGCTGAGAGATGAAATTACAGAATAAAAACTGAGTGCTAGATGAGACTAAGTATGTTGGGTATAGCTGCTTCTAAATTATTTGAAATCATTATAGAAAAGAAAATAGTAGAGTCGTGTGTCTATTTAGTAAGTTTAGTGTCCTTGTTTCCTGTCTTTCTGGAAACATGCCTATGATTTATGTGTGTTTGGCATTTTCACTAAGCAGACACTTTCAAACTTGATTTATTTTCATTTTCTGCTGTTTTCATAAATATTACAAATGTCATTTGATTAGTTTTGTTTCTAGTAACTCATAATACAGTTTGTTTTAACCATTGCAGTGATTTAAACTATAATATTCTGGTTTTAATGGAAGCATGATAATTTTATACTTAGACAGAGCTATTCTGTGATTTGGAACTGTTTACCTCTTAAGAAAGTTGTCATTAATTTAAGGCAGCAGTTGACTTAATGTCTTCAAGTCCAGGTTATCAAAAAAGATAATTGTCTATGTTTGATGGATAAATTATGGAATTACACATAAATTCTTATGGGGGAAATGAAAAATAGATTGTTTTGGGGGAGTCCTGACTAAATAATAACGATTGAGACAAAGTTTCCTCACTAGAATTCAAAAGGAACTATAAACTTACACCAAATACTGAGTCAGTACCTCCACTGGTACATAATGAGTTGATATTTCCAGCTAAGGGAATTAGGGGTGAATTCCCTGAAGGGGGAACTATAGTCTTTAAATGTTACACTGTCATTTGGAAACTGGTTGTTTGAATACTTTGACAGCCACAGTGGATATATTTCAGTCTGTATTAATCTCTAGGGACTCTCTTAGACTTTTTTTCTAGTCAGCTGGGACTCTCTGGGGTTAAAACAGGTTTTGAAATTTTTTTTCTTTTCTTTTTAAATATTGCTGGTTGAAATTTCTTTTTCATTCTCTTTTTGGGCAGAAGTCTGGCATTTTATATATGTATGCATATGTATACATACATATACATATATAATTGATAACATATGTTTTTACATATATCCCAAAGTTCTCCCACCACCATGTTACCCATGAACTATAATCCTGATCTCTTTGCTCATCCTTTGATTTCCTACTCCTTCCCCCACCTCCCTTGCTGTATACTCTAGTTCTGTTGTCAGTCTGTTAGTTTTCACTTTTTCTTGTCCTTTTGTTTTCCCTATATCCCACATATAAGCAAGACCATCAGTATTTGTTTTTCTCTTCTTTTGCTTTCTGGCTCATTTCCACTAGTATAATACCAGCTAGCACCATCCATGTTGCTGCATATGACACAAGCGTGTCCTTTTTGATTGCCAAATAATATTCCATTGTGTAAATATACCATGACTTTTTGATCCATTCATCTGTTTTGGGGCATTTGGGTTGTTTCTGTATCCTGGCTATTGTAAATAGTGCTGCAGTAAACATAGGCGTATGTGTTTTCTATTGCGTAGGCGTTTTTGTGTCCTTTGGATAGATTCCCTTACTAACTTGGTTTATTGTTTTTATTAGTTTTTCTGTAGAGTTTTTAGGATTTTCTATATATATTATCATGTCATCTGCAAACAGTAATCATTTTACTTTCTGTATTTGGATTTGGCCTCTTGCCTTAACTGCTCCAGTTAGGACTTCCAGTATTATATTGAAAAGCAGTGAGGAGAGTGGACAATCTTCTGTTATTCCCAGTCTCAAAAGGAAGACTTTCAGTTTTTCATGGTTTAGGACATTGACTGTGCGTTTGTTGTTAAAATATGTTCCTTCTATCTCAAGAATATGGACATTTATCATAAATGGATGTTGAGCTTTGTCAAATGTTCTTTCAGTGTCTGTTGATATGATCATATGGTTTTTATTTTCTTTTTGTTTATGTGGTGAACTACATTGGTTGATTTTTGAGTGTTGAACCATCCTTGTTTTCCTGGGATAAATCCCACTTGTATTGTCTTTTTGCTGCATTGTTTGATTCTATTTGCTAGAATGTTGCTGAGAATTTTTGCATCTGTGTTCATTAAGGAGATTGGTCTGCTGTTTTTTTTGTTTGTTTTTTCTTTTTTTGAGACTAGGTCTCACTATTTTTGCCCGTGGAACCACAGGCTCACGTTACCCGGGGTACCACGAACTCAAGAAATCCCCAGCCTCAGCTTCCCAGGTAACTGAGATTACAGGTGCGCGTCACCATGCCCTGCTATTTTTTGGGACTAGGTCTCACTATGTGCCCCAGGAGGGACTCAAACTGTGATCCCTCGCCCCAGCCGCTTCATAGGCTGAAGTTTACAGGCATGAGCCACCGTGCCCAGCTGTTCTGCTGTTTTCTTTCTTTGTGTTATCTTTGCTTGGTTTTGGTACTAGTATAATGCTGGCTTCATATAATTTATTGGGTGGTGTTCTTTCTTTCTCTTTTTTGAAAGAGTTTTTGTGAGGTAGATGCCAGTTCACCTTTGAAGGACTGGTAGAATTTATTTGTAAATTTAGCTGGTCCAGGGCTTTTGTTTTGGGGGAGGGTTTTGATTACTGTGTCAATTTCACTGCTTGTGATTGGCTTGTTTAGGTTTTCTGTGTTCTTACCTAGTTTTGTATGATTGTATAATTCTAAAATTTGTTCATCTTATCAAGGTTGTTGAACTTGTTGCATATATAAATGCTCGTAGTAATCTATAATTATCCTCTGAATTTCTTCTCTTTCATTTATGATTCTATTTATTTGCATTTTCTCCTTTTTCTTCTTTGTGAGCCTGGCTAGAAGTTTATCTGTTTAACTTATTTTTTTTTTTCCTCATAGAACCAGCCTTTTGTTTCATTGATCTTTTACATTGTTTTTTTAAAATTTCTTTTTTATTTATTCCTCCTTGAATTTTTGTTACTTCTTTTCTTCTACTAGCTTTTGGATTTATTTTTTTGTTCCTTCTTCAGTGTGAGATTAGGTTTTATTATTTCTTGATATGGAGCTGTATTGCTATATACTTTCCTCTTATTACTGGTTTTGCAGCATCCCATACATTCTGGAAGGTTGTATCCTCATTATCATTCATCTCAAAATATTTGTTCATTGCTTCTTTGATTTCCTTATTAATTCAGTAGTTTTCCAATGATGAAGTTTCTAGTCTCCATGAAATGGCAGGTTTCCTGTCTTCTTTTCATGGTTGATTTCTAGTTTTTTGTTGTTATAGTCAGAGAATGTAGATGGTTTGTTTTCAGTCTTCATGTTTTTGTTGATGCTGGTCTTGTGATCCAGTACATGGTTGATCCCGGAGAATGATCAATATGCACTTGAGAAATAGTGTATATTAAATGTGTGTGTATAAGTTTTTGGGGGGTGTGGTATCCTATAGATGTCTATTAAGCCAATTTGGCCTAGGTTTTCATTTAGAATTACTTTGTCCTTGTTTATTTTTTGACTCATTAATCTGTGCCTTGGTGAGAGTGGGGTGTTGATGTCTCCTACTTTGTATGTATTTTCTCTGTTATCTTTTTTCAAAGATGCTAGCAATTGCCTAATGTATTTTAATTTGACACATAAATATTGATGAGTGTTATATCTTCTGTGATCACTATATAGAGGCCATCTGTGCCTCTTGTCACCCTTTTTAGTTTGAAGTATATTTTGTCTGATATAATTATGGCTGTACCTGCCTTCTTTTGGGGTCCATTTGCTTGTAAGATTGTTTTCCAACCCTTAACTTTGAATCTGCATTTATCTTTAGCAGTTAGGTATGTTTCCTGGAGACAGCAAAAAGATGGGTTCTGTTTTCTAATCCAATCTATTACTCTGTGCCTTTATTGATGAGTTTAGTCCATTAATGTTTAGTCCATTAATGTTAATGATTATTGATATGTAGAAGTCTGTATTTGTCATTTTGTTCATCTTTTTGTATTTCTATTCATTGCCCTGTTACTTTCTTCCTGGTCATTCCTTTGTTGGTTTAAATTTTAAGTCTCCTTGTAATATTCCTTGAAGGGGCAGTTTAGTAGTAGCAAATTTCTGAAGATTTAGTTTTTCTGAGAAGGTCCATATTTTCCTCTCATAGATGAAGGAGAGCTTTGCAGGATAAAGTGTCCTTGGCTGGCATTCTTTCTCTTGGAATTTATTGAATATGTCACTCCATTCTTTTCTTGTCTGAAGTGTTTCAGGGGTAGTGGTGCCAGGTCCCTGCCACTTCATCCTCAGTCCCATGGTTTTCATGTGAGAGACTGCCTGAAGGCAGATGCCAGTGGGCAGGGTTTCCAGCTTAATGTTCTGGCAGATGGGACTTAGGTGTGAAGCTTTCCTGAAGCTCCTGCCTGGGCACTCTTCTGCTGTGTCACATGCAGATACGAGTTATGATTTGCCCCAGGGGCTCCTGTCTTTCTAGCCCCCAGTATGTGGGGTGGGATCCCAGGCCTCTGCCTGGGGTAGTCTGGGGGCCTGTGTAGTGGGCTGTCCTGATAGGCACAAGGTAGGAATCAGTTTCTGTGAGGTACCTGCTTGCTACATAGAGTGAATTCCATGTATTTAGTTGTTAGATCCCTCTAGGTTGTGGGCCTCAGTGTGGATGTGTTTGACTTAATGGCTGCTTTTGAAGTTGTGCTCCAGGAGAGGTAAAAAAAGAGAGAAAAGAAGAAAAAAAAAAAAAAGGAAAAGTGGGGTCAGGGGGAGGAGAGAAAAGGAAAAATAATGAAAAATTGAAAGTAAAAAAAGGAGAAGAAAAGAAAAAGTGATAAAAGGGGGAAGTGAAGGGGGAGAGTTAAGAAAGACAGGGAGGGAGGGAGGGAGGGAGGGAGGAAAAAAAACTAAAACAAAAAGAAACAAAAAACAAAGGGGAATTGGAGGGTATGGTAGTAGTTTCTGTGACTTCAGGCTGCTATCTATTGGGGGGATGGGGGAAAAGGCTTTCCCCTGCTGGGTGGTCTGCACTTCTCAACTGAACTTTCTCACTTTTCTGGAGTCTGTCAGTGTTGGGGAGAGGCTCTTCCCCACTGGGTCAATTACCCTTCCCAGCTGAGCTTTTCAGGACCCTTCAGGAAGTGGATATGGGGTAGTGGTTTTCCTGCTTCTGTGATGGTCTGGAAGCACACGGGCAGGGGCTTCTCATCTCTGAGCTGCGACCGTGGTGGCATGCAGTTTCAGTTCCCTGCATCTCCCCAGCATCCAAACAGTGCCCCAGTGGAGTCAGAGGGTGTTAGGGTTGGAGGCAATGATGATGGTGGTGGTGGTGATGATGACAATGATGATGATGATGGATGACGGCGGCGGCAGCAGCAGTGGTGCACTCTTAGCTGGCTGTGGTGCCTTCTCCTGCAGTGTGTGAGTGGGTAATATGGCGGCTGTCTCTGGACAAGCTGCCACTTTCTGAGCAATCCAATGTCTTTGGACTGTCATTCTCTAATTCTTAGTCTTCCTGGAGATGCTGTTGTAAGAGTCTGAGTTTTTCTGAGGGTTTGTATGCATTTCTTTTTTTCCTTTTTTAAAACTGCTTTTAGGAGACTGATTGCATTTAGTCTCTGTTCTGCCATGTTGTGCACCATTTTCTTTTTTTTGGGTTTGTTTTCTTTTTTTTAAGGGGAGAATAAGATTTTTTTTCCCTCGTAAGATACAATTCACCTTTCTTAGTCGAGTGTTCTACAGATTTGAAACGGAAGTGCTGAATGAGACCTGGGCAGGACCCTCCATTGCTTTCCTCTCTCCCACTGCTGTATACAGCATGGCCTTGTGGACTGAGGCACCTCCAGCATCAGGACAGGGCCCAAGCCTGAGGGGGCAGGCCAAGTTGGCATCATTCACAGCCCTGCACCTGGCACCCAGTCCTGTTAGGAGCACACATCCCTTCAGATGGGACAGACAGTTACTGCCATGGGAGCTTGCAAGCCAAGTGTTGCTAAATCTTCTGATATTTTCAAGAGCTGCCAAAAATAGGTATTATGTGAAATCTCCCAATTAAAAAGCAAAACATTTTCATCTCTTGTGAAGGGAGGATCAAACTGTGGGCCAGATTGCTTACCAGTTTGCAGTGCTGCACTGCCACTTCCTGTTGTTTTCTATTCTGTTCCATCCCCCTCCTGTGGCCCCACCACTCAAAAACTGACTCTGGTAAGAAGGTCTTTTCCACTAGGAATATCTAGTGAATCCCATGAGCTTACCTGTCGTGTGTTTTTTGGGACCTTTTGGCCTTTTCCTCCCCTGTCTGTAATTGTCCATATTCCTGGGAAACACAAGCCTGCTGATAGCAGCTCACTCAGGTCATGGCCACTTGCTTAGCTGTTGAATCCCCACATCTGACCATGAGACTTCAGACCACTTAGAGAGGGCAGCCTTGTTCATCAGGGTGGGTTGGGACATGTGGCATTCCTCAAACCATACAGTGCAGAAAGCTACTCAAGGCTTTTTGTACCCAGGACCGGTGATACTTCTATGGCAAGACAGGGCGCTCCTGTGGTGTTCTTGGAACAGAAAAGGTACCCAAACTTAGAATGTGAACACTGGTTATTCTGTGCATCACACTGCACCTGGTTTGAATTGGGATCTGCCAGCACCATCTCTTGTGATGTGTGGTACTCTCACATCTGCTGTTAGGGCAGTGCCTGCTTTCCTGTGGCCAGTGTCTTAGCAAAGAGCTCTTTCAAGGAGCCAGAGCAGGGCAACAGTCTGTATCCCTAGACTCTCAATTTAGAAAAGTTCGTTTTTATAAGAACTGATCAATGGAAGGTCACTGGTGTAGATTTAGGAACTGAGGCATTATCTACTTCAGAGTTATGACCCCCCTTTTCATAGTGACATAAAAAGTTTATAAAATGAAAGAATTGGGTTTCCCCTATGACTTCTGGATTATTCTGAAACTGGGCCATGACATAGGCAAATCTAAGAATAATAGTGGACATTGGAAAACCATAGAAATCAGATAAATAACCTTCTTGTCTTTTTCCCAATTGCAAAGTAATTTTTTCCCAATAACAAATAGCTAAGATACTTAAGATATTAAAAATGAGTTATACTTGTTGATTATAGCAAACTTTGAAGATAAAAAAGAGATAACCACTATTTTAATAGATTTCTCCCTAGTCTTTTTTTTTACCCTCACATGTATATTTTCCTTACAAAATGAAACTTGCATGATGTACAGTATTTTCTAACTTGTCTTTTCCATTAGTTACATTTTCCTACTTCATTGATTATTCTTCAGTCTTTTTAATGACTGTATATCAGTCAGACACATGGATATACACTTTATTTAGCCAGTCTTCTGTTGAATATCTGTTTCTGACTTTTTTTCTTCTTATAAATAATGCTAGAACATGCTTTTACATAAACCTTTGTCTCCAGTCCTCTAACTCAATGTCTGGAAGTGAAATGCTGTAAGAGAATAATTTAAAGACTTTGGATACAAACTGTCAAATCTTACCACATTCCTTTAAGGATCTTATTAAAACTGCTGGTTGTTGGCACTCATAGCTTTATTCTATAGCTGCATAGGCTTCAAGAAGTCAGTTTTGTATTTCCCCCTAAATGGCTAGTTGGGTGAAAGTCTCTAGGATTCCCTGTCTTTCTTTGCTTCTTTAATGGAAGTGACTATATTTGCCTTTTGTGTTTGACAGATGAGGCAGAGACAGATATAATGTATAATGCAGAGACAGATGTAATGTGGCTTCACCTAATCATCAGGTCACCAGGCTGCTGCTTTTTTTTTTTTTTTTTTTTTTTTTGGTGTGCCTAGGAAGCAATTGTAGCCACGGTGAGACTAGAGCGAGCTTCACTTTGCTATTTCCAAAGCTGTGGTTTATATAAGACACTGGGGCAGGGCAAGTCAGTGTAGGCCTCACTTAAGATGAGATACAGTCACATTTTTGTGTGAATGACCATGCTGCCTGTCCTGTCAGTGTGAATGACCTGGGAAGGGGGAGCAAAGGGAGTTGGTGGAGAGGGTAAGCAGTATTTCTTCTGGGGACAGAGCTTTGATTAATGAGCTCAGCTCTCTGCATGGACAGCTGTGTGGTCCCTAAACAAGTCTTGTCTTGTATGATTAATGTGTACCAGGGGATCTCCTAATGGAATTAGGTACTTACCAAGATGAAGCAGTTGCTGTTCATACATTCTTTTCATGTGCACCTGCCTTGTTGATAAGCAAACCTCCATTTAACCCTGTTTCCTTCGGCCATTATTTCAACTAAAAATCTGATGCCTGCTGTATTATTTCCAGAGCCTCATATGTCATAACAGGAATCCTGTTCTATTTTAAGCACTGAGAAGATGGACACCTGAGGTTCAGAGACATGGTCTGTCAGTACTGAAGAAATTTAAGAAGCACAGTTCAAACTTCTAGTTTTGTGACATAGTCCCTGGCTTCAAAAAATGCATAGTCTTGCATCAATCAAGGAGGACGAACATATGTCATTTGCAGCAACATGAATGGGGCTAGAAGGACTCATATTAGCAGAAATAAGGAAAAAAGGAAATACAGGATGGTTTCACTATATGAAGGATATAGGGAAAGACAAACAAATGAATAAGGAAAATTAGAAACAACTAAGAACTGAACACTAGAGTGAGAGAGGAGGAGGGGGAAGAAAACGGGGGAGGCAGAGGGCACAAAAGAATAAGATGATTAACAGGTGTTAAAGGAAATGGGAAAACCCCAGGGTACACAATAATGTAATAAAAATAAAAATTTTGGCACAAAGAAACAAAAAAGTGCATAGTCTCTTTAGAAGTAAGATGCATGCATAGGGGAAGATTAAAAAACCAGAACAAAAAGCAGCATAGGACAGTGGTCCAGGACACAATGAAAAGCAACAGTAGTGAGGGTTTTCAAATCCAAGGGTGGGAACTTTAGGTCCCAGCGATTAGTGGTTCATATTGGAGAGTGTTTTTAGTTTATGTATTTGTTTTTCTTTTTTTATTTTACCCACTAGATTATTCTGTCCTCAGGGAGTTAAGAACCTGGTCCCACGTAGCATGTGGAAGCATTCTGGTTCATCAAGTTGAATGCTCTTTGAGCCCCATCCTTTTGGGGTTTTATGGAAGCTTCATTATATAGGCATGACTAGTTATTTCATTGGCTGTTAATGACTGAACTCAATCTCTAGCTCCACTCCCCTTCCTGGAGGTCTGGGGTAGAACTGGAACTTAAATCCTCTAGTCACGTGGTTTGTTCCACTAGCAATCACTCCTCATCCTTAGGTGCTTCCCCAAAAGTCAGTTCATCAGTATCAACTCACACATGGTTAAAAACAGTTGGGAATATCACAATTTTATCACATATCATTTAGGAACTTCCAAAAACTTTAGGTGTTCTGTACCAAAAACGGAGAGGGAGACCAAATATTTCTTATAATAAATCACATTATCACATCATGTTTACTGCTTTGTTGTTTTGTTTTTGATGGGGCCTTGAAGAATGGGAGAGATTTGAAAATTCAAGGCTGTTCCTCCCAGACAGAATTAAAAGCAGAAGATGTCTGGAAACAAGAAGTGGGTCTTCTTGGCTGGTGCAACAAGTTCAATGGAAAAGCCCATCTTTCACTCACTTGTCCATACATTTGGAGATGACCTTCTAACACCCCTTTCTTACAGAGCATGCAGCGTTGAAATTTCTGTGTTGTCCTGCAGAACCTACAGCATCTGTGTCACTACATCCTTAGAGTTCAGAGGTAACTGACAGAGCTGAGGCTCCTTACCTTCCTGATGTATTTGCAGGCTTAAGCCCATTTCCCATAGAAATAACACTTAGGTAATTTTCTGGAGTGCTTATGGGATAATATTCAGTATTCAGGGAGCCTCATCATCTCTGAATGAAGCCCTGCCTCATGGAAGGGTCTCTCTCTTGTTCTGGGACTTGCTTCCTGGGGAAATTTGTTGTCTTACTGCCTTTAACTTCTGTGTGCTCAGTCGGGCCTCATTAAGCCTCAAGCTTCATAAACCATCAAGTTACTGGCTCTACACATTGGAGAATTTTTTTTTTTTTTTTTTTGAGACCAGGTCTCGCTATTTTTGCCCGTGAAACCGCAGGCTCATGTTGCCCAGGGTACCACGGACTCAAGCAATCCCCAGTCTCAGCTTCCCAGGTAGCTGGGATTATAGGCGCGCACCACCACGCCCAGCTATTTTTTTGGAACTAGGTCTCGCTACAGGCCCCAGGCGGGACTCGAACCGCGATCCCTAGCCCCGGTCGCTTCATAGGCTGAAGCTTGCAGGCATGAGCCACCATGCCTGGCCCACATTGGAGAATTTTTAACTTTTCTTAAAAATCATTTTATTTATTTACATATATATATATAGAGAGAGAGAGAGAGAGAGAGGGAGAATTTTTAGCTTTCAACGAAGTAGTGGTACTGTTGGCTGAATCCAAGCAAGTCACAAAAGATAAGATTTGTAAACATTTAGGCATAAATATTTCCCTATCTTTTCAGATTCTTGTGCTTTTCAACTGACACATGAATACCATACTTTGTTTTACTACCAGGTATACTTCAAAATACTCAAAGGTAATCTTCCCGAAAGACTAGTGAGTGAGCTTTGTTCATCAGCTAGGATCAGCCCCTTATTAAAATGTAAATATTTTTTTAAATGTTCTTGTAAATTTTCCCCTTAAAATTAAATATCAACCATTTACTTACTGCTTCCCTTTGTGGGGTGGCATGAGATAATTAAGATGAGATAATTAAGGTTGGGGTTCGAAAGAGGGATCCTCAGCTTGGCAGTTTGACTTGAGGTCCTCGTAGCTGTCCTCATGGAGACGTGAGGCAAAGTTGCTCAAGAGTGATTCCGTGCAGTGCTTGTGAGCTGAGCTGGTGGGGTTCGGAGCTTCAGGAGTGGAGTTTCACAAGTTTATAAGTTGAGTGGTGGGTTTTTTGTTTTGGTTTTTGTCTCAATTTCAAGTTGAGTGTCTGGGGAAGGTTCCTGGACCTAAAATAGGTAATAATTGTGTTGCTTAGAAGATCCCTGACGTGTCTAATGGCACACAAGTAGACATTTTTACTGAACTGCAGATTCCAGCTTGCCATGGACCCTATTCAGAGTGGTTGTGCCATCAGACAGCCTTGGTCAGGGTATAAAGTAGTTCCACAGGAGCCAGCGAATTAAAAGTGCATGTATCCCTCCTTTGGGGGGTGGGGGAGCAGCTTTTGTTATGGATGAGATTTTTTTCCTGGAGGAAAAAAATCCCTTTTAATCTTTTAGTCTTTCATTGTTTAGGAAGAAAGTAGAACTTAGCTCTTAAAAAGGGTGTGTGAGCCTTACGGATGAATTTTTTTTCTTTCAGTCCCTATTTACTGAAATTAGTTTTCAGTTTGTAAGCTATTACCTCTGCTTTTCTTCCTGACCATTTGCTGCTAATTTAGTTTGCAGTTATTGACATTTTAATAAATTCCGTGAATACATTTAAAGGTTTTGCCTGTGACTCTGAACACCATTAAATCAGTACTTCTTGGTGCTGCACACCGATCATTTATATATCTGCATTTAACCTAGAAACTTTATCACCTTCAGCACCAAAGGGTTAAGTGTATCATAAGGACAGTAGTAGTCTTCTGGCTAATAAATGTTCCTGGCACTTGAGTGGCCTGATTCAGTTCCATTTATTATTTGTTAATTTATAAATAATATATTATTCCATTTGTTCACAAAATTCTTTTAAAACTATGCATGCCTTTTTCCATTGCACAGTTTGAGATATATCTTAGAAATGGATTGTATAGTACACACATACTGTGAAATGTTGTACAGCAATTAAATTGTGAAAGGTTTCTGATGGCTTTTGAAATTGCTTAAGATATGTAAACTGTTTATGTGACACTCTGTCACCAATCTTAGAAATATTTACAAGAAGATTGAGATGAAGATTCACGAGTAATAGGGTGAAGGGAAAATGCAGTGATGCAATGTACACATGCATTACATATATGTAACAGATATACATATAACATCCATGTAAATAAAATAAATTAAAATATTTGCATGTATGAAGAAAGGAAAATAAACATTCTGAAAGGAGGTACATCAGATATGAAGAATGGTGAATAGTTCTATTTGGATGAGCGCATTATGAGTTATTCACATTTTTATACTTTATATTTTTCTCTTATGGTGTAAATTTTGTAATTTCTTTTTTTTTCTTGCCTTTTGGGTGTTTCTCCCCCCCTTTCCCACCCCCTTGACCTCTCCATCTCTTATTTCACTGCCAGTTATTGTTCAGTTTTTAATCCATTGGATTCTTCCTTTTCTTTCCTGGAGCACTGTCCTTTTGCCTGGTGTGGATGTGGTTTCCTGGGACACAGTGACCTGTGCTTAGTTTTCCAAGTATATTTGCTGTGGGCCACCATTTCACACATGATGTGTCCTTTCCTTGTCTTCTTCTTACTGGTTACCTGCTCCGACCCAGCTTCTTTAATATTTTGCTCCTTTGTTTTTTGTACCTCTGGTTGCTGGCGTTGGGAGCGTTTCTCCCAGCTGGTATTTGTGCATAAAGTTTCTTCATCAGGATACACACTGGCGCATGGTTGGTCCGGTTCATCGTAGGGCCACTGCCTGTTTCTGTGGCTTTCCTCACCCCATAAAGTGGGAAGGTGCTTTGCTTGCACTTGAAGGCATCCCTGAACTGAAAACTCTGTACCGATCTGTGTAGACCTCAGTGGTTGTATTTCTGAGGTAGTTTGTCTCTATAGTTAGTCTTAAAACCCTGTGTCCCATGGATCTGACATGTTCATTGTTTGGATGTACTTCTTTGTTTCTCACCTCCATATTCGTGTGTATCTGCCGCTGAATTGCTGATTTAGTTGTTTCTGTGAGGATTGACTGGATTTGAAGACCAGAGGGAGTGATCCCTCTAACCCACTACCCTCTGCCAACACACCCCTAACCCACTCCCATCCCCACCAGCTGGCCTGCAGGGGACTGGGGACCTGGTGCTCAGCTGCTTGGCAGAGCTGGGCAGGTGGGTGGGGCTAACCCCACTGTCCCAGGCCACCTCATGTTTGGTGGCCTGGGGGTATCCCCAGTTGTCCCCAGCAGCCCTGGAATGCGATGGGGTCCCTCCCTACCTCGTGTACCCCGAATATATTTTTCTCTTTATGCAGTTTTTGATATTAACTAGATAGATACCACTTTTTCAATAAGATAAATCCAGTAAGGGAATTCTAAATCATTTTACCACCTGTCTCAGTAAAGATTTAAAGTATTGTAAACAAGGTTAAATTAGCTATTCTACATAGAGAGGAATGAAATATTTCCCCTTATAAATTTTAAGACTTACTGAGAATTTACCGTTTAGCACATAAAGGTTTATGTCATTACACAGCATTCTTATATATCACTGTTTCTAGGGAACAATAATATTAACTCACAGGTTTGTAAAACTATTTGTAAACCAATTCTGAGTTTTTGAAAATTAGTGGTATGATAGCAGTTATGAAAAGCCTGAATCATTTTAGTTCTGTGTTTTAAGAAATTATTTTATTCTTGAAAAAGACTTTTAAAGTATAATGTACATTCACAGCATTGCAGAAGTCCTACCTGTACAGCTGTGGACCTTCAGGAAGTCCACATGTCATTCTGTCTTGTTTTGTGCTGTTTATCTTTGACAGAATTTTCTTAGTTCTACATAAAAATGTGTATTGTTGAGTGTGCAATCTCCATAAGTTATATTCTAGATAGTTTGCAGTTTTGTTCTCATAACTTCAGTGACTCTTTGTATTATTACACTTTTCAATGAACTCTAAAATTTTATTCAGAATATGGTTCTTCTTAGTTGATGGTAGGAAAATTGGGTTTTAGGATTAAAAATTCAGAAAAAGTAATAACTGCAGAATTACTGACATCCAGCCTCCACAGAGTCAGTTCTTCTTTCATTCCCAACTGTGGCACGTGCTTTGCCCCAGTTGGCTGGTTGTGTGGAACCTGATTCCTGCATATGATACAACTGAGGTTGCTAATCTGAAGAAGCAGATCAGCAGCCAGTGGTAAGTGTGTCAGGCCTAGAAATCCTAGACCTAGCTGAGAGGAGCTTTAGAGATCATTAGCCTCAGATGGGGAAACTGAGTCCCAGGTCACAAACCTTGGAGAACTGAGGCTAGAATTCTAATCCCCATAGCTAAACTATGCAAAGTCTCATTCACATGTTAATAAAATTCACCTTTTCTACTGAAGACACAATCCTTAGATCATGAGTCTGACTTCTCAAGGAGATAAATTACCTAGCACATCTTTTCAGCCAAACTTCGTAGTGGGGATAACCTGACAGCATCGACCTGTTTTGGGAAACATCCCTTAGGTTACTTCGGGTGAAGGAGGGGTGGTGTGGGGGTGGCATAAATGCCAGTCTGTAATTGTTTAGAACTGTTCCAGGAGCACATTCAACTGGAATAACCTTGGCAATAGGGAAAGTGTGGCGTGATGTTGACTTGTGACCCTTCCCTCGGGAGTGAGCTGCATCAGGAGACCCGGCATTGCTTCTGGCACACAAGGTCTCCAGTTTCTGCTCCCAGGCACTGCATGGGGTAACTGGTCCCTGCGCATGGGAGATGACCATGAGTGTTCTATGGCTTTTAGTTTTCGAGATTTTGTTTCAGTTGACTGAGGGTAGATAGGCAAATAAGGTGTTATAAGGGAGACCAGGTAACATGTATTAAGTGTTGATCTCCTGGAGATTTTAGTACTTAAAACACAATCATAAGGACTAAGTCCATGGAGTCAGCAATTCCAAGGAAAGATCACTATTTTACACTCCTGAAGTCTTGCTGCTTTGGGGATGTTGGATCAGTGAAATGCACAAGAGTCTCATCAGAGTAAACTGACATTTGCCTGCCTCTGAGCATGTATCCTGCTTGAAGACATCTTTAAATCTGACATGACTGTCATCCTTATGCTGACCTTCTGTGCCACTCCAGTCCCAGCTACCAAACCTGTACTTCTCACTCAAGCCTTCCAGACCAGTGGCCTTAGCCTTTGAGCTTTTGAGCCTGTTTCCCACCTCATTTGGAATGTCCCCTCCTCCAAATCCTGCTCAATCTTTGAGGCCCAACTCAATCACCATCTTCTCTCTTCAGAACTCATGTGGGTGATATCTTGCCATGCCATGCCATGGATGATATAGCCACAGCTCTGCTGCTGAAGACAGTGGACTCTGGAGCTAGACTACCTGTGTGACCTCATACTGGTGTCTTTCCTTATAGTCTTGTAACTTGACTGAGTTTATACCTTTACAGCCTATTGAGCAGTATCTAGCACATAAGCTGTTACTGTTCCTTCTAGCATGTATCTCATTGGGCTAGATTTGATCATTCTTGTGCTGTTGTGTAATGATTTTAAGTACCATTTTTGGCCCATAATGAAATGGCACAGTCCTCTTATGAAGAAAAGGGCTTGATTTTACATTTTGTTGACTCTTTTCAGACCTAGATGTACATATACTAGGTCCCTAGTACATGTTGCTTAAAATGAAACTATTATTAAAGAAAATAGATGGAAGAGGGATAAGAAATTGAAAAGATAGCCTTCAATTCACTGATGGAGTGTCCTTACAATTCTTCTTTTGCCATGTAGTAAGTTCTCTTTTTTCTTTCATTGTTGTTGAAGCTGATGAGTTGTTCTGCCACAATCACCGGAAGTGTGAATAGTATTTACTGAGGTTACTAGCAATTTCAGGAGGTTGTCGCAAATAATTTTTTTCTAGGCCTATGGTGGGAAGGGATCTCTGACAGTAGATTCTAATCTATCATAATATTTCAAAGCTGGTGGCTCATATACTAGTTGTTATTAACACATCTCCCTTGCTAAGGGGCCTGGGAAATTCATGGGGCAGGGAGGGGGAGGAGGGGACGGGGACCATACCCTTCAGCCGCCCTCTTCAGCCATCCCTCTCTCCTTTATTAGCAACTCAGATATTCACAAGCACCATAGTCACTTGTCAGTGTTCACAAACATTTTGTGCCATCAAAAGTTACCTTCTGGCAGAAGCACTCAGTAGGAAGCAGATCAGAGGGGAGTCCCGATGATGGAGGAGCTGCTAGAGGGGTCCTCCGACATCTCCCCATCAGTCCAGGGGACTTCAGCTAGGGTCTCCCACAGAACCTTCGGGTGTCCTTTCTATGATGAAGATGCTATGTTTCTCTTTCTCTTAGGCTGGAGCAAGACATTAAAAAGTTAAAGGCTGACCTGCAAGCGAGCAGACAAGTGGAACAAGAGCTCCGTAGTCAGATCAGCTCCCTCTCAAGCACCGAGCGAGGGATCCGCTCAGAAATGGGCCAGCTCCGGCAGGAGAACGAGCTGCTGCAGAACAAGTATGTGCACCTTTGGGCCTTCGGTCACGAGCCAAGCAGCACACTGTTGCTCTTATTTCCAGGGTTGGAATACAAGATTCACGATCCCAAAGGGACCTAGCAGAGAAGTTTTTAAATCAAGTGTTTGCATGTTTACCTTAGGGCCAGATGTTCAACATGTTACGAAATCTATAAAGATAGTTCATTGCAATAAAATAATTCATTAATAATGCTATTTTGTTTCCTCTCATTTAATAACTTCTCAGTTTTAAATTGTTACCAGGCTTTTGTGATATTTTAAGTAGTGCTTTTATCATGATATCGTATGTATATATATAGAAATATAGCTATATATAAAGTTGACAAGAGGTAGTTCTGCCACAATTTGAAATCTTGTTCGAGTGAAGGTTTCCAGATGATTAGACATTATTTACTTTGATTTCCAGAAGTGAAAAGTGTCATTGAAATTTTATTTTATATGAAGAGGCAGGCAAAAAAAACAGCTCTTCTTTGTGAATTGTTTTATGCATTCCACTAATTCATTCTGACTCCATGTGGGTCTGTCCTTTTTAATCTGCTTGACTCCATGTGGGTCTGTCCTTTTTAATCTCTAAGCAGTGTTTGTCTGAGGGTAATGATCACCATCATAGGCTTTGAAGTGTCTGGGCTTTCCCCATTGCCAGAGGAGTCATTCAGCATTTTTAAGGAACATAAATCAAATGCTAGAGCATTATAAGCAAATAACCTCGGTACTGTTTCTGACCTGCATATGTGATAGCTTTAGTCTTGATGCCAGAATATATCACCTTTTAGAAGTATATTTAGATAAAATCATCTTATATTGGTAGGCAAAATGGGGGTGGTAATAGCAGGCTGAAATTTCTATCTGAAATAAAGCATCCGGTGACTCTATGAGATCTATTTTGGGATACTTTGAGAAAACATCTCACAGCTGGAAAGGAAAGGCTGCAGCATAATTGTATTCAGACAAAGAAAGACCTTTCCCCTCCACCTCAGTTTCAGTGGGGCTGGTTCTCTAAGTGATTTCTTTGGTTATACTGAAATTCAAGATGATCTGGGCACTAGCATTTTACAGTCATACAGTTATTTTTCCCTCTTACTTTTTCATTCTTTTCCCTGGATTACCTTCCGCTCTTCACAGAGCAGAGGGGGTAGTTATGATTCTGTGCCTTATAAAACAACTCGTTTATTGGTGTTTAGGAATTGTTAAATAATAATGACTATATGCTTTCCTTGGGCCCTCTTGTAGACTAAATACATACTTTGCTGTTCAAACCTCAAATTCATCTGACCTTAAAATGATGAAGAGCCATGTCTCTCCAGGGTCTGTAGTAGGCATCTGTAACTGTAAAACTCTGTGTCATGATCTTGTCCTGTAGGTTACATAATGCTGTACAGATGAAGCAGAAAGACAAGCAGAATATCAGCCAGTTGGAGAAAAAGCTAAAAGCTGAGCAGGAAGCCCGAAGTTTTGTAGAAAAGCAGTTAATGGAAGAGAAAAAAAGGAAGAAGTTAGAAGAAGCTACGGCTGCCCGAGCTGTTGCATTTGCTGCTGCATCTAGGTATGTGAGATGTCACCAGAGCATTTAGTCCAAGATTGGCTTCCTTGTACCAAGACAGGGGACTTGATGCCTTGGGCAGGACTGGAAATGAAACAGTCAAATATGGATGAGTTGTTTTTAAGTGCTGTTTTACTGGCTAGTTTAAACCCCACCTGTGTGAGCTTGTGCTTCCTTACAACAGCTTCATCTCTCAGGGACCTCACCTGTCAAGTGGGGGTGAGAATTACCATCTGAGGGGCAAAGTGATGGGCACAAGAAAAGTTTTCAGTTGTATTTTGTAAGACTGATAATTACCACGTGCTTTGAGAGATTCAGATTTGGAATTGCGTCACTGCTTGCTACTCAAATATGTGTGTTTATGGGGTTTTTAATCTTAAAATGAGGGAAATCAAAATTTTGGTTCTCTAAGCACAACCTGCTCATGTCTGTGTTGGATGTGAGCAGACTGTCGAATGAGCTAGAAAAGGGGAAGAACAAAAACCACACATCGCTGTTAGATATCATTATATTTGTGAAGTGCTGACTGGGGACCACATTAAAAGGAAACAAGTACTGTATTCCAAACTGATGAATAACTACCACCTAAATTCCAGGGTCCTACGAGACATAACAATCTTATAAGTAAGTCTAGTCTTTTAAAATCCCTTTATTTCCTTCTCTTCTTTTCCGACAGGGGAGAGTGCACTGAAACCTTACGGAATCGAATCAGAGAGTTAGAAGCAGAGAGCAAGAAGCTCACAATGGACATGAAGGTGAAAGAAGACCAGATAAGAGAACTAGAACTAAAAGTTCAGGTAACAAAAGACTTTTTTACACCTGAGTTTCTCTTCTACATTTGGTCTAAGTGGTATGCTACAGTGTGATACAGGCCAAAAATCCATTGCGTTTGGATATCTCTGTGTGGCAGAAAGATTTGAAGTGCTACTCTTACCCAACTCATTTCAAGTTATATTTAATTTAGCTGGATTCTAGCACAAACCAGAAATGTTGATGGTCCCTTGACACATTTTATACCAAAATTTCACTTTAACAAAGATTCGTTTCACTTTTTTAGGTTGTATGTCAGATTAGTGTCTTTTGGAATTTAATATACATCTTCTAGCCCTGACCCTTTGTTTGTCACTAGGGAATTGAACTTTCTGGACCCTGCTGAACCTTGCAGATTGTAATTCTGAGCAGTGTGGCATGAGGAAAGCTGCCAGTGCTGCGAATGGCCAGTGTTAAGTGTTAAGCCACACACTTAACATTGGTACCTCCAAAGAATATTTAAACTAATGTCATACATTGTAAAGTTACAGTGATTTGAATCACGTGGGATTGGTAAGAAATTATTGGCAAGACAAAGCCTGAAGTACAGACACATCCACAGTAAGCATACAGCTGTAAGAATTAGTCAGTTAAAGGCTTTGGAATAGCTCAATAGCTGGAAATAAGAAAAGAAAAATGCTTATCTAATACCACAATAAAGAAAATGTTAGCTGAAAAGTTGAATCAGGGAATTAACCTTTTATAAAACTATGAAAATGTAGAATTTGATCTTGAAGTGGGAGAAATTTCTACACAAAAGCAGTGGGAAAAGCCACAAAGCCAAAGGGGGGAAAAATCAACTGGAAAGCATGTGGATTTTACAACAAATGTTATAAATAAGGAATTAATACTCTTGATACATAAATGGCTCATAAAACTTTCTAAGAAAAGCTCATATACTGAAAAATAGGCAAAGAATATGAGCAAATAATCCACAGAAGAAATATACATGACTGATGATATTATATATATTTATCAGTCACCAGACGTAGAGATTAAAATTATATGCCATTTATCTCCCATGAAATTAACAAAAAATGTTAATGATAATATAATCTGGTTAAGAATATGATGAAATTGGTTTCATACATTGTTGCTTGAAGTATAAGTTTGGAAAAGGATATACTTTTTTTTTTTTTGGAGACTAGGTCTCGCTATTTTTGCCCGTGGAACAGCAGGCTCACATTGCCTGGGGTACCACAGACTCAAGCAATCCCCAGCCTCAGCTTCCCAGGTAGCTGGGATTACAGGTGTGCGCCACCACGCCCAGCTATTTTTTTGGGACTAGGTCTCACAACGTGCCCCAGGTGGGACTCGAACCACAATCCCTAGCCCCAGCCACTTCATAGGCTGAAGCTTACAGGCACGAGCCACCGTGCCCAGCTGGATATGCATTTTTTTTTTAACAGTTCTAGCCTATGGTAAATATTTCAAAATCTTACCAACAATTTACATACAAAGATGTTCATTATTGCATATCAATGCAAAAAAATATAGGAATAATCTTAATGGGAGATTCTTTTAGTAAATTATAGTACATATATAGAAAGCCATTAAAAAGCACATATTTTAAAGAAAATTGAAATTGCATAAGTTTTTCAAACAACTATCAAAAAAACAGTATTTTCAGTTATGTTAAAAGATACATAATCACTTGAAAAACACTAAAAATATACCAAATTTTTCATAATTTGGGGATTTTTGAATGATTCCATTTTCTTCTTTGAACTTTACATTCTCTGGTAATGAAATTTTTTTTCTTAAAAAGAAAAAATTTAAATTACCTTACATATTTCTGTTTATTGACTACACTATTAGCTGATATAAATTGGTGTATTCTACACTGTTCCTTGTCAATGTAATTAACATTACATCTTTTAGTACAGGTTGAGAGTAGTGTTTTGACAAATTTGACTATAGCATTACAGTAACATTTAGGATTGGCACCAAGAAAAAAGTCACTTGTTCTGAATTATGCTTCTAAGAAAGCATTTTATTTGGAGACAAAAATCATTTGTTGTCAGGAAACTCATTTATCTACTAAAGTTTCTTTGTATATACACATCACCATGAAGTACATTTTACACACTTAAGTGATAAGGTCTATGAAACACCAGGATTCTATGTTTTATAGCCAAGTTGTTAGTGGGATTCAATTTGTGATTCTGGTTTGTTGTAGACACTGATACCAAAACTGTCTTGTAACATTGCTGCTTTAATGATACTGATAGGAACTTCGGAAGTATAAGGAAAATGAGAAGGACACTGAGGTGTTAATGTCAGCCCTTTCAGCCATGCAAGATAAAACACAGCATCTGGAGAACAGCCTGAGCGCAGAGACAAGAATCAAGCTGGACCTGTTCTCCGCACTGGGGGATGCAAAACGACAGCTCGAGATTGCCCAAGGTAGGAGAGCAGCAGGCTGCAGGGGGTGTGGCTGCACATGTGCAGAGACTCAAAGCGCAGAGCATCCTTAGAATTTAGTACCTCAGTCATTTCTTTTCTCATGATTTGATAAGTATCCAGCATTGGCATCTAGGAATTATCACCTTCATTCTCTCTGCACACACACTGAGATGTGAACATGCCAAGTGCAGGGTACATAGAGCAAAGTATGAGTTTTTGTGTTCAAGGAGCTCAAAGTTGTTGAAGAAGTAGACCCCAAAGGTGTCCATAGCAGTATGAACAGCATCTGTAGGAGCAGAGAGAGGCAGGGACTGGAGAGTTAGAAAGGGCCCTTTCTCAAGGGTGCTGATATGTGAGCGGGGTCTTGAATGATAAGAAAGGATTAGCCCAGTGAAGAGCAGCATGCAGGGCTTGAGGGACAAAGAGATGTCTAAGCAGAAGAAACAGCTTGGACTCTGCTTGACTGGAGTGGAGGTTTCCAGTGAGGAGTGATGGGAGAGCAAGTTATTCCCTTAGTGGATATTTACTGAGACCGGTTATGTGCCAGACATTGTGCCATTCTGTGAGGGGGTTTACAAACAAGCAAGTATGTGTATATCAGCAAGTATAGGTGTGGTGAAGTAAGTGAAGCAGTGGCAGGTCAGGGTGTGTGTAGGGCAGCTAGTTTGGCATGATTGGTGAGCATAGAAGATCCTTTGAATGGGTTACATTTGAGCAGACACTGAAGGGAAAAGAATGATTGAGCCATTTAAGTGTCTGGAGGAAAAGCACTTGGGCGGAGGGAACTTGTGCCATGGCCAGTGGTCTGCAGCTGAGTAGTTGGGGGACCCGGAGTCAGACAGCAGCAGCCGCATTCTGACAGACCCTGTCCACATGAGAAGAACTTGGAGTTCACGCTGAGCAGTGTGGCGGCTTGCAGAGCCTTCTCAGCAGCGGCTTAACGCGACCCAATAAAGAGGATTTCTATTTTATTGAGAAAATTGAATAGCCACCAATAGACTACTGAACAGAGTTTCCAAAGAGTTTACTTAGTAGAAGGAAAAGGAGCGTTTCAGAGCATTCAGCCTTAACTCTGTGTACTGGATGCTATAGGGAGACACAGATAGTCTAATGGGGGGTCCACCAGGGCAGTGGTGCTTAAGTTTTTAGGTCTTAGGGTCCTTTTATACTTTTTAAATGATTGAGTACTCCATTTTAGGTGGATTGTAGTTAGTATTATTTACCTATTAGAAACACATTCATTTTAAAATAATAAACATTGTTAACATAAATAATACATAATTTATGAAAAATAACTTTTCAAAAAAAATAGAGACGTGGCATTATTTTACATTGAACAAAACCTTTTCAGTTTCTGGCTTACAGAAGATACTTCAGCTGTCATTCTGTTTCTGCAGTCAATCTGTTGTAGTTTCACTTATGCTTAAGTGGGAGTGAGTGTGAAGAAGGCTAATAGTTTTGACTTTGTGACTATACTGTGAGATTGACTGCACCAGGACAAGCCAAGCAGAAAGGCCTGCTGCCAGTGGGTAGAGGATGGGGACTTGAAAGGCCAGAGGAGAAATCAGGGTGGCTTCAGGAAGGAGGGAGCACTGCATAGGATTTGAAGGATAAATCCTGAGAATGGCAAGGAAGAACATTGTTACCTAAGGGGACAGTTAAATAAAGAAAAGGAAGTGCTGAAACTGTCCCAGGTGAGCAGACCAGTGGCATCAACTGGGGGACATAGCAGAGTTGGAAAAGTAGGAGCGTGAGTGAAGCCATACTAGAGGATGTGTTCTCTTGGTATTTAGAGGAAGGGAGTGGTGCAGCCATGACTTTGGGTGTCTCTGTTCAGTCATGGTGTGAAGGACACTACATTTGACCTTAGCCAAAAGGCCGAGAGCGATGGGAAGGATCTGAAAGGTGAGCTAGCGTGACTGCTCACAGAGAGGCCCGCTTCACTACCTTCTCTTTAAGAGAAGATGAATCTGGAAAAGGAGAATGGTGCAGAACAGGGGTGCAGGAGAGGGAAGATGCCTGAGGATTTGGGAACCAAAGGAGTACAGAACAGATAGAGGGAAAGAGAAGTGGGAATGAGTTTGGTTTAGGACATTTTGGTGTGGAGTTGCTTCCCAGCCATCCAGGTGAAACATCTTCATCTATCAGTAGAAATTTGAAGCCTGGATTTCAGGGAGAAAGCCAAAACTTCTGCTGGTTGAGAGTGGGAGAAGGAAGTTGAAAGAACTTAGTAAGGCCATGGGAGCGACCTGGGCTGGCCCAGGTGGTGGAACGAGAAGAGGTGCTGAGAGTCAGGTGCATGAATCTGTGGCCTCAAGGGCAGGCATTTATACAGATGAGCCTGGGAGTCGGTATGTAAAGCTGGACTTCTGACCACACATGCACTGTTTTTTGTTTTTTTTTTTTTTTGCCTGCCTGGCTCTGCTCCCTGAAAAGTGGATTGCACACTTGGAGGAGACTCCCCTGGAGGAAGCACGGTCTCTGAGTAGCCAGGGAGCTCGGCTTCCCTGCATCAACTGTGCTCTCTTGACAGCCCAGGAGTCCTCGTAAAGCAACAGAGAAGCAAAAAGAACTGTCTTTTCTGAAGCTCTGGGTTCCGAAGCTCTGAGGATTTTGCATGCTGCTGGTGGAATCAAATTTAAATCTGCATAGAAGAAGATAGAGTAGTTTATTTATCAGAAGCTGTTGGGTGTTGTATTCTAATAAGAACCCAGCTTTGTGATTTAAATCAAATCTCTTGTTGCATTTCTCCCTACTTTGTCATTTGATTCTTCCTGGTTCCATAATAACCTTTATCTCAACCACATCATTTTTAAAAATATACCACCAAGCTCCCTTCAAGTCTCTTACCATCTTCTGTAGGGCTGAAAATGAGTGCAACTCAAATGTGCCCCTTTGGTAAATATTCAACTTTCTAAAGGGCTTTTCTTCAGTGTCCTTCCCCTCGTGGACCAGAAAGCTTCAAAGAAACACAGAAATTGCATGGACTTTGAACACAGTGCTCCTGGATTTGAATTCTGCCCTGCCTCCCAATCACTGAGCGACATTTGGGCAAGTATAGGGTTGCAGAGCCTCAGCTCTCTCCTTAGCAGGACATTAGGCCTACAGCAGGGGGGAAAGATAGAAACATAGATGCTGTGTTCATGGAGCCCCTGGCCCAGTGAAGAGATAATAGGCACACATCATCCAGGTGAGCAGTTACAGAAACAGGAGCGAAGTAGGTAGCATGCAGAGAGCTTAATCCTGCCTTGTCTTTCATTCAGCCTCTCTCTACATCAGTTTCCTTATCTATAAACTGGAGGAGGAGAACTCCCACCTCATCAAGTTCTTGTGAGAAATAAATGCATTAGTGATATTTGCTAACCAACTACTGTAATTATTATTACAAAGATTAAAATGACAGGAAGGAAAGTTTAGGGTATGTTGGGAGTCCAGGATTTGTGGGGGAAGGTTCTGATTTAGATGGGAGATCAGGGAAAGCCTTGTGAGGAAGCAATAAAGAATTCTCAAGCTTAACAACACAGAAGGCAGTGACCCTGTGGCAGGCAGGAGCTCCTGATTGGATCAAGAAACTAAGAATAGTGAGCGAGGGTGTACTTGTGGCTGAGTTGTGAAGCCCAACTAAGTGCAAATAGGGGCAGAGGTGCCAGGAGGTGGGCCGGCCACATGTGAGAACCCCAGTGCAGCAGCCATAGAGCCCCATTTATTTTATGTAAGAGAACCTAAGCGCAGAGTGGATCCCCATGACTGATTCTGGACCTCCTTTCTGTATTTCTTGATGTGACACTCAAGGTCATCCATCTTCCCAGAAGAATATTCCACTTAAGAAGTGGAGTTTGGCGAGCACAGTCGCATGTGCCTTTAAATGCAGCCTAGAGCATGGCTGAGACTAGGAGTCGCTTGAGTCTGTGGGGTTGAGACCCACTGGGGCAACATAGTGAAACCTAGTCTCAAAAAATAGCCGAATGTGGTGGCGCGTCTGTAATCCCAGCTACCTGGGAGGCTGGGGATTGTTTGAGTCTGTGGTACCGCGAGCAATGTGAGCCTGTGGTTCTAGGGCAAAAAAATAGTGAGACCTAAGTCTCAGAAAAAAAAAAAAAAAAAAAGCAAAAGAAGTGGAGTTTGGTTTAAGATCAGCACCCTCTTGGGCTGTCATAGGACTGCCGTGTTTAAGACATGGCTTCTTGGAACTTATCTCTTTGTGTAATCACAGCTACTTAACCTGAATCCCTTTATACCAGCAAACTGTGGCCTTCTGTTCTTGTGCTGCCTATGGTCTAAGGACCATTTTGATGTTTCTCACGGTTTAAAAAAACAAAAACAAAACAGTGTGTGGCTCACAATGCCTAAAATATTTACTATTTGGACCTTTACAGGAAAAGTTTGCTGTCCTTACAAACCATCAAAGCTGGGGTTGTTTACCCTGAATCCAGTTCACTTGGGCTTGACCCAGGAGGGCATTGTGTTGGGTCAGTCCCCTTCTCACTAATGGTGGGTCTTTGATCTTCTAGGACAAATTCTTCAGAAAGACCAGGAAATCAAGGACCTAAAACAGAAGATAGCAGAAGTCATGGCCGTCATGCCCAGCATAACGTACAGTGCTGCCACCAGCCCCCTGAGCCCCGTGTCCCCTCACTACTCATCCAAATTTGTGGAGACCAGCCCCTCTGGACTCGATCCCAATGCCTCTGTTTACCAGCCCCTGAAGAAATGAAGACCAGCTGTGTGTTCTGCCCAACCATTTGGTTACCAGAAGGCATCACAAAGAAGCGATTCTGGCAGTCAAGATAAAAAACGTTTATATTGTATTTTGTGAGACTGTATATGTTGTCATTTTTAAAAAGGGGGGAAGATAACATCCAAGTCTGACTAGAACTGCCCATCAGTTTTTCTTGTAAATTTTTAGAAGACCTCACAGAACTTTGCGGTTTATTTTTCTCAACCAATACATTAAAACCATTCTTGGATTTCAAGTAGCCAATTTTGCCTTTTATGCATTCTTACAGTTTCCTCTTGAAGAAAAAAAAAGCAGGTTTTTGCTCCTCAACCCTTTATTTCTGTTGATTTGTTCTTAAATAAGCAAGCAAAACCTGCACATTGGATTCACATAGGATAACAAAAACCTTTAGTTTTTAGAGTGAATGGGCTAAACAACCTAACGGGGCTTTGATTTTATAGGTGCATTAAAAATGATTATTGATATTACAGAAAACAAAAATTGATTTCCCCTACAAGGACCAAATACATTCAAGGAGTGTCATTTAAGCTGAGGGGAGAGACTCAGGTGAGGATCCTAGCAGTGAGAATGTCTGAAGCACTCTTATTCTCATCAGTGTGTTTAGCCCTAGAAACTGCTAGCAGCAGCCTTGTTCACAGTGCCTTGGGAAGACATTTCAAGAGGAAACTTGACAGTTTTAAGCTATTTTCCCTCTTTACCATCATCTTTCTTCTGTCTGTATCAAGCTCATTGCGGATCCTGCTATAAAACTGGTGGGTGGCTGGGCTGTTTGTGACCCACAGGTACACCTTCTGCTTCCTCCCATAGAAACACCACAATGTTTTGGACTTGTCTTGAGGAGAGTTTGTGGGGAGGGTTGCTGGGCGCTGTTTGTGTACGAGAGACTGTAACGATGGCTAATAAAAGCTGCAGTTCTAGGTTTTGTTTTTTTTTTTTTTTTTTTAGTCCATTTTCATTTAACTGTGCTTTCCACTCTTCATCATCTTGTGTTTGACTATTTAAAAGAAACTTGACTATTCCTCAGCTCTTGTGCCAAGGAGAGTTTTTTTTTTTAAGAGTCTAAACTCAAAACTACACAAAGATTTCAGTTCCAAGTGTATATTATACATTGGTAGAAAAGTGTTTGCACTGGCAACTTTTGAAAGTGTTTAAGAATTGGGGGTGGAGGGTGGGGGGAGGGCCTGGGAGAGGGAGGGACAAAGCAAATTTGTATTTGGAAACTAGGAAAATTAAGAAACCAAATAGAAGGGTTTTTGCTTCCTCACCATGGATGCTGGAAGGACACAGTTCTTCTAAAATTTCCTGTTAATTGGCATGTATGTCTCATTTAAAGCAAATTAAGTAGGACAAGCAGGTCAGTAAAATAGAAGTATTAAAAAGGATCATCCTTTTAATCACAAGTCTTATTTTGGGATTAAAAAAAACTTCTAGCTTTAGCCAGGTGTGCATGTTGCTGCCATTTTGCATTTTTGAATCATCTTGTGTAACTGTCACCATGAAAGTGTTACTCAGAATTGTCATAGACTTTTTCATCTTTGTGCAAAAACATGGAATATTGTCACTGACTTTGTGTTAAGGTTTCCCCCATTCTGCTGCCTTTTGGGACACTATTTTCGTTGGATACTTGGTCTTGGCTGCATTCTTTTTTTTTTTTTTTCCTTTTTTTTTTTTTTCCTGTGGGGTTCAAAAGAATAAACATTTTCTTACAGATAAAACTAGTTTTCTGCCTTTTTAACTTTCCAGGAGAGCACAAGGTAGATTGTTCTGAGCAGCCTTCGGTGGCTGCTGACGTTCCCCCCTTAGCTCAGCACCCTGCCACTGTCCCGTGTGGTGGAAGGCAGACACGGGGCTTGGGAAGAACCCACCCAGAATCTCAAGCTGATTTGAGTTCTAATTGTAAGACATAGCACTCTCATTCTCTCTCCCACCCCTTCTTTCGTCTCTTTCCCCCCTTTTCTCTCTCTAGCGTCTGATTAGAACCAAGGCTGACTTTTCTGGTACAATCCTTTCCTGAAAGAGCAAGTTGGAGGTAAGATGGGAGGATAGTTGGTGAGAAAATCTTGAGAGTAAATTTCCTTTCCATTTTCCATAATCTTGATGGGCCACTCAGTGCCGATACCTGTTGGTTAGCCGCCGGGCGTGGTGGCAGGCACCTGTAATCCCAGCTATCTGGGAGGCTGAGGCTGGGGATCACTTGAGTCCATGGTACCCCAGGCAACATAACGGGACTTAGTCTCAAAAGAAAAAGGTGATGATACCTGTTGGGTTCCCTATCTGCTACAGATACTGAACTGACTTCCAATATGGCCACTTCCGGCGTT
>PVHY01009717.1:0-55028 GCA_004024945.1 Uropsilus gracilis
TTTTATTTTATTTATTTTGTTCTTTAGATCACAATCTCTGTGTTTTTTTAGGATACCTCCCCCTCCCTCCTCCCTCTGGTGCCCCTTCCATTCTCTCAAGCCCCACTCTTTGTTGTTTACTAGTTGTGCTAAATCCATTAGTCTCTTTCTTTCCTGTGGCAGTGTCCGGGTGAGGGACTATGTTGTTGGAACCAGGTGAGCCTTGCTGGTAGGTTTTCAGTCTTCAGTATGCATTGGGCAGTCATTCTGTATTCATTTGTGTTCTGTCCATGTTTTCTTGTTGCAGGCCATCTTCTCCAATCCCATCTCCACTGTTTTGCTGCTTTACCTTATGGCTCTGGTGACAGATTTAGGGGGTCTCGCCCCCAGCCAGTGTTGGTCAAGAAGTTTCTCTGTGAATACAGGCGTTTGTGAATGGCCTTTGAAGATCATCTCCTTTGCCTCAGTTTGCAGTTTTGATGTGGGGGCCAATTACCCCATCTTTGGTCTTCCCCTCCTCTCCCGTAGTGTGGGGAGGGGGTGTTGCTCTCCTTGAAAGCATCTCCAAAATGAGGTCCTGGGTCTTCTTGGCCCGGTGAGTGCATAAGACCGCATGGTGACATCGTGTCTCTACAGTTGTTTCTCTTGTCTCGCATGCACTGGTTCTCTTGATTGTCCATCTGCTATGCCCATCTCAGGCTTTTGGGCTGGATTTTTGCATAATCCCTCACCTGTTCTATGTTGGGGTTTGTGTTGCACATGTTCTTGATCCTCTGAAATTTAGCTGGAGTGAGAGTGAAATGGAAGGGGCTCCTCGCCCTTTCCCCCTCCCCCCCTTGACCGCTCAGTTACCTCCCTGCATGGTGGCGGGCCCAGATGGCCAAACCTGCCCCCTCCTGTGCTCCGCTTGGGCTAGGAGCAGAGGGTAACAGGGCTCTGCCGATCTGAGATACAGATGACTGCCTTGTGCAACAGCCATTGGCTGATGGGTGGGGCCACAACCCCCACCCCATCTCCCCTCCAGGGCTCACCCAGCGTAGGTGGCTTACCCAGAAATCTTGACCCCCCCCTTTGCTCCCCACTAGCAAGGGTGCCCTGATGGCCAGGGACCTGGCCAGGCAGCCCTGAGGTGGCTGCCTGCTGGTGGAAATATTACTTCTGATCCATTTTCTCACTGCTACAGAATGCTTCCCCTATTTCTTACTCTGTTTTCTTTTATCCATTCTTTTGGCTCTCACTTCATATAGGATATTTTTCTTCTGGATTTTCTTTTAGTTTATTAGTTTACTTTTCATTTGCCTCTAATCTATATTAGACTTAACTGCTTAGTTCTTAATATCTACTTTTTCCTTTTCACTTGTAAAAGTTCTTCTGTTTTATTTAATAGTTTAACATCTGAAAAAAAATTCTTACTTATATCTTTTTCCCTTTTAATTATTAAGGATATCTATTTGAAAGTTTGTAGCTAATCATTTCATTATCTTGGCCTGTATAAATTGTTAAAAGTATACATAGCTTTTTTAATTTTCTCTCATGCTATTTGATCTTTTTGTGTACCTGATAATTTTTAAAATTGAGTGAACTCTTATGTAAAGCTACAGAAATAATTATGACATAAGAAAATGTTATCTTTCCTCAGAGAGGATTTATATTTATCTATGGGATATGGCTAAGCAAAGTGACAATTTTTGATCACCTTAACCCAACGTTCAAAATCACATGATTTATTGCTCAGTTTCAGTATACCTCAGTTGATCTTTGCTCCTACCCACTGGGGGATTTTTAGGGCTCTGTTGTTAAGGCCTATGCTCCAATTTTGCCTGTAGTCCTGTGAAGTTGTCAGCAATGCTGCTCAGCTCTCCAGTTTCTTATAGCTTCTTTTGAAATAAGAGTGATGAGAGTCAGTTCCAAAGCATAAAATGTCTTCAGTGATATGATAAAGAATGTTGGCTTACTCTCCTGTTATGAGAATTTTGTTTCATTAAAGATGGTCTCTCTGGTCCTCAAAACACTAAAAATGAACCTACCATATGATTCAGCTATTCCACTCCTAGGAATCTACCCAAAGAATACACACACACATACAACAAAACAAAACAAAGAAAAACACTGATTTGAAGGGAAACCTGCACTCTTATGTTTATTACAACACTATTTACAATAACTAATATATGGGCACAAACTAAATTCCCCAACAGATGCATGGTTCAAAAAGTTAGCGCTCTCTCTCTCTCTCTCTCTCTCTCTCTCTCTCTCTCTCTCTCTCTCACACACACACACACACACACACTGGAATGCTACTCAATGGAAAAAAAAAGATAAATGTAGGCTGAACAGGAAGGGATTATGCTAAGTGAAACAAGTCATAAGGAAAACAATACGTATCAGATGATTTCACTTATATGTGAAATGTAGAGAAATCAAGCAAAAGGTCAAAAAGAAAAAGACAAACCAAGCAAACTGACCAGAGTTCAGAGACCTAAAGCAAGGGAAGAGAAGAAAGTTAAAACAGAAAAACAGAAGAAGGAAGAGCACAAGGAACTATGGTGATGGATCATGGGTGACACAGTGGTGGGAGAACTGCAGGGATGGGAAGAAACCATATGTACAAAAATGAATGATAATGTTAAATTTTTTTTTAAATTTAAAAAAGTTTAAAACATAATCTCTCTGGGAATAATCTCAATTTATAATAGAATCATGATCAAACTGTCCCTCCATGTGACCAGAGAAATCACAGAAATTTTTTACAGTATAACAATTATCTAAGGGTGCCTTGTGTACTATGGCTAATAAGTTCCATTACAAGAGGGGTGAGATTGGCCCTGATTTCTATCACAGAGAACATGAAGGAAAGTTGTACTTGTGCCCTGCAACTGGGCATGAGGGGTGGGGAAGGTTTGCATGAGAGTGAAAGAAATTTGCAGGTCGTCTCTCTCCATTTGACAAAATTCAGAATCAAGAGAAAATAGCAGCAAAACAACTACTTGAGAATTAGAGGGTAAAGTAGCCCATTTAACTGGTTTTCCAACGAACCTGTGGGACAGACTTTATAAAATGTTACTGCAACCACATTCCAGAACTGTTTATCTCAAAAAAAAAAAAATGAAGTTCTATGAACAATAACCTTCATTCCTTCCTCCCTTAATTCCTGGCAAATTCCATCATATTTTATGTTTCTATGAATCTGAGTATTTACCATGTACTCAAGCAATCCCCAAGTCTCAGCTTCCCAAGTAGCTGGGATTACAGGAATGCACCACCATGCCCAGCTATTTTTTGGGACCAGGTCTTGCTGTGTTGCCCTGAGCAGGACTCGAACCACAATCCCTAGCCCCAGCTGCTTCATAGACTGAAGCTTACAGGCATGAGTCACCATCCCTGGCTCTACACACAATATTTGTCTTTATGTGTCTGACTTATTTCACTTATCATATTGTCCTCAAGGTTTATCTATATTTTGGGGTTGGCCGAATTTCCCACACCCCATATTTTGTTTGTTCATTTGTCCATTCAAGGATATTAGGGTTGTTTTCATATTTTAGCTATTGTGACCAAGATAACAGTAACAATATGTCTATGAACATTGTTGTACAAATTTCTGTTTAAATTCCTGCATTCAGTTCTTTAGTGTATGTGTGTGTGTATAAAATTAACCATAGAAACCATAATATCCAGAAATTCCACCTCTGGAGATAGAGAAAGAGAGAGAGAGAGAGAGAGAGAGAGAGAGATGTATATATGCATATGCACAATATTTAACTTGGGAGGAATATCATATTGTTTTTTATAACACCTGTATCATTTTTCATTCTGACCTACAATGTACAAGGATTCCAATTTCTCCACACCCTTACTTACTCTTGTTATTATTTTTTAAATTATAATACTAATGGATATAAAATGACATTTCCTTCTGGTTTTAATTTGTATCTCTACTGATAAACCAAACTACTTTTTTTGACTAGTAGTTTTGACATCTAAGATATTTTTTATATCTGGAATCAAAATAAAAATCCTTCGCTAGTTTTGGCTTTGGATTTTGTACTGCCAAGATCAACCTGAGAGCTTGCTGGTTCATCAGTCCCTGGGTTCGGCCTTGGATATTTATGGGGAAGGCTATGCTATGGACCCTCTAGACCCAGCTCAAGTAATATGGATGGCGCATCCTCTTCTTAATCCTACACCCTGTTTAAGGCACAGAAAAATTCATTTCAGATACAGTGGCTAGTGCCTTTTTACTATTGGGAGCAATTTGGCATTAATTTCCAAGAAGTGCCATCTTTCAGTTCAATGTATTTCATGGGTCACATGACTTCTGATTACAAAGGTGACACTTAGGACAATTTTATGGCAAATTGAGTCCCAAATTACAGCCCCTGAGGGGTCTACATTAATAATGGTCCATAAGAGCCTAGCAGGGGGCCTAAGCCAGGTTACATTGCAATCAAATGTGGTTATTAATGTAGCTTTTCAGTAAGACCAAGAAGAATGTATTTATTAAGGCACATGTACCGAGCTTCTCCTTCTGAGAAAGGAGTGCTCAAATTACCACAATACCCTTGTATTACAGAATAATGAAGACAGCTTTGTCTGCATGAGTTTGGATTTCTCTGAGTTAAGAAGAGGTGTGATCCACTAGGAGTAAACTGCAGTGCCTGCCTTCCTTCCTTCCTTCCTTCCTTCCTTCCTTCCTTCCTTCCTTCCTTCCTTCCTTCCTTCCTTCCTTCCTTCCTTCCTTCCTTCCTTTCCTTCCTTTCCTTCCTTCATTCCTGGACCCCCCTCCCTCCTTCCCTCCTCTCTCTCTCACCTCCTCAACCCCCGTTTATCAGGCATTCTGATTGTTTTCTTGCTCTGGTAAGCATTTTTCTTCTTAGATGTCAAAATCCAATACCTCTAGCTTAACAGCATGTGAGGAATTCTGACAGGGTAATTACTAAATAACATCTGTAAAAGTAAAAACCATCATCTATAGACTACTTTTCTTTCTAAGAGAGTTCAGGATTTAAATGACCTGTAACAGTGATATACTGAGTTTTCTAAGTGCTGTTATGGTGGGTATGGTCCCTGTACTTTGACAGCCCACTAGTGTCATGTTCATAGGGCTGCGATACATTAATGACATTAACACAAAATGAAGATAAGAACTAAGGAGAACATTTATTGTGTCCTATTGGGCAACATTACCCTGAGTTTTAGAAGCATTTTCATACATTAGATATCAAAGTGTTACTGGCATCTCATGAAATTTCATAGGACATTTAATTATCATATTTCAAGTACATAGAGATCCTCTGCTCAGGGATTATACTCTGTGGGCTGTATCTTTTGTGTGTAGGGTTCTTTGCTATTCTGTTGTTCTCTCTTTAAAGACTTCAGACTTCCTGCTATGTGAATTTTGAACCCATTTACTCACAGATAATATTGACTATCTTCTGCAAGGTTTTGTACCAGGCACTGGGGAAACACATTGTTGTGTCATTTAGAACTGTCAGGCAGTGAAGACACAGTTAAACCTGCAGAAACCATAATGTGGTTTTTCAGTCACCAAGTTCCTATCATCTGAATGCTCAAGATACAGGAGGGACCTGAAGGGATTCTACCTTGCCAATCCATAGCAGATGGAGGATATTTGACTCACAAAAAAGGTGATGAAAAGTGAATACATTAACTGCTGTGGACAGACATTTCTCTCTAAAATTCATACATAGAAGTATGAGACCCAGAACCTCAGAATGCAAGTATATTTGGAATTAGGGCCTTTACAGAAGTGATGTAAGTTAAAATGGGGTACTTAGAGTGGACTACAATCCAATATGATTGTCCTTATAAGAAGAGAATACTTGAACATAAAAAGACACTCCAGGAATATGTATGCACAGAAAAGGTTGTGTGAATTGACAAGAACAGAATTCTGCTACTAAGGAGAGAGTTAACCTTGTCAGTATTCTAATCTTAGTCTTCCAGTCTCCAGAAGTGTGAGAAAAAAACATTTCTGTTATTTAAGCCAAACACTCTGTAGTATATCATTATTGCAGCTTAAACAAACACTACATTAGCTTTTATTTCTATTGGTGTCTTTTTCCCACATTTTTTGCATTATTTTTCCATTGAGCTATGTTGGTTTACCTCAATGAAAACACTGTGTATGATGTAGAGTTATAAATGCACACCTCCTCAGACATGTGTTACCTCACCACACCTATCACCAAAAAAACCCATAATCTTCTGCCATAGATCATTGGGCCCTCTCCCCACTTTGTTCTTCAACCCCACCCTCCTGGTAGCCTCAATTCTGCAGTCAGAAGTCTAGGCTTTGTTTTGGTTCAGTTTTGTCTGTTACTTTCTTTGGTTTCTTTATATTCCACATGTGAGATCATCCACTATTTGCTTTTCTTCTTCAGACTTATTTCACTTATATGGTACCTCCAGTTTCACGCACGTTGTTGCAAATGGCAAGATAGCAGCCATTAAAAAAAAATGTTAAGTAGCACTCCATGTGCATTTCTGTACAGTGCATCTATATCCACTCATCTGTTGTTAAGCACTTAGATTATTTCCACAGCTTTGTTACTAGAAATAGTGCTGCAACGGACATAAGATATATCTTTATGGATATTTATCCCTTCAGTTAATGTTTTTACATTCTTCATGTAGAAACTTAAGAATGGAATTGATGGAACCTCTGGTACATCTGTTTTTAATATTTTGGGTAGCCGCCATGCTGTTTTTTATAGGGGCTGGCCCAATCTACATTCCAGTTAACAGTAAGCAAAGATTTGATTTTCTCTATAACCTCACCAGCATTTATTGTTTCTGGCCTTTTGGATCTGAGTGATTTCGACTGGTGTGGAGTGGTTTCATTGTGGTTCTGATTTGCATTTCTATGATAAGTGATGATGAACTTTTTATTTCAAGTGCCCATTGACATCCGTGCATAATCTTTGGAGGTGTGTCTACTTATACCTTCTGATTATTTAAAAAGAAGAAATAAATAATCTAGAAATAAAAAAGACAATCCAGAAGATCAACAAACCAAAAGCTGATTCTTTGAAAAAATAAACAAAATTGGAAAAACCCCAGCAAGGCTCACAAACAAAAGGAGAAAACTCAAATAGAATTACAAATGAAAGAGGAGAAATTACAACAGACAAAGCAGAAATCCAAAGAATAATCAGAGACCTACTCCAAGCATCTTTATGCAAATACAACAACCTGGATGAAATGGATAAATTCTTAGAATTACACAGTCCCCCAAAGTTGAAAAAGAAGAAATAGAGGAATTAAATAGGCCAATCATAAACAGTGAAATTAAAGCAATCATCAAAACACTCCCTAAAAACAAGAGGCCAGGATCAGATGGTTTCACAAATGATTTCTACCAAACATTTTAAGATGAAATAACACCTATGTTACTAAAATTCTTCCAAAATATTGAGTAAGAAGGAAAGCTGCCAAGTACAGTCTACTAATACCAAAACAAAATAAAGATAGCACAAAGAAAGAAAACTATAGGCCAACTTCCCTAATGAACACAGATGCAAAAATTCTAAATAAAATCCTGGCAAATCAAATCCAATAATGCATATAAAGGATTATTTACCATGACCAAGTGGGATTTATCTCAAGGGCACAGGGATGGTTCAACATTGGAAAATCAATCAACATAATAGAAAAATCAAAAACCATATGATCATATCAATAGATGCAGAAGAAAAACATTCGGCAAAGTTCAGCATCCATTCATGATATAAATCCTTGGGGAAAAATCATAAAAGGAACATACCTCAACATAATAAAAGCCACCTACAACAAACCCACATCAGACATTATTCTCAATGGAGAAAAATCAAAATTATTTCAATAAAGATCTGGAACCAGGTAAAGGTGCTCTCTCTCACCACTGCTTTTCAACATAGTACTGGAGGACCTAGTTAGGGCAATAAGTCAAGAGAAAGACACAAAAGGAATAAAAATAGGGAAAGAAGTGAAATTTTCATTATATGTAGATGATATGATATTTTATGTAGAGAACCCCCAAAAAATTCACAGAAATACTACTTGAAATAATAAACCAATTCAGTAAGGTAGCTGACTACAAAAATCAATACAAAAAGGTCAGTAGCCTTCTTATATGCCAAAAACCAGACAGAATGGGCAGGGAAGGGGGCAAACCCTGGGGCTACAAAGATGTGAAATTTAATATAAATTAATTAATTAATTAAAAAAACAGAAGAAGAAATTAGAAAAACCACCCCATTTACCATTGAACCAATGAAAATTAAACACCTGGGAATAAACCTAACAAAAGACATAAAAGACCTATACAAAAAAAAACTATAAAACATTGTAAAAAACAAAACAAAACAAAACAACAAGCATAGAAGACTTAAAGAAATGGAAAGACATTTCCATGGACTGGAAGAATTAACCATCAAAATGGTCACATTGCCAAAAGCAATCTACAGATTCACTGTGATCCCAATAAAAATGCCAATGCCATTCTTAAAGAGCGAGAGCAAAAATTACTGAAATTCACATGAAATAATAAAAGACTGCAGATAGCTGAAGCGCTCCTGACCAAAAAATGAGAAAGCAGAGTATTTCACTTCCAAGCTTCATATTATATTCAAAGCCATAATAATTAAAATGGCATGGTACTGGAATAAAAACAGATACACAGACCAATGGAACAGAAGTGAATACCCAGAAATAAAGCCACACATGTACAATCAACTAATTTTTGAAAAAAGTCTAAAAACCATACAGTGGAACAAGAAAAGCCTCTTCAATAAAAGGTGCTGGTAAAACTGGATTGCTACGTGCAAAAAAAAAAAAGAAAAAGAAAAAAAAAAAGAGAATCTAGACCACTTTCTCACACCAAATACTAAAACCAACTCAAAATGGATAAAAGACTTGAATGTAAGACCTAAAACCATAAAATACATAGAAGAAAATATGGACAAAACACTCCAAGACTTGCACTTCAAAAACCTTTCAGGACATCTACACTTGCTTAAAAAAATGAAGGAAAACATAAACATCTGGGACTAACATCAAACTGAAAGTCTTCTGCACAGCGAAAGACACAACCAAAACAAAAAACCTAACTGAATGGGAAAAAATCTTCACCCCACACAAAAGTGATAAGGACCTGATAACAAAGATCCACAAAGAACTCACACAACTTAACAAAAATAAGATAAAAAGCCCAGTCAACAAATGAAGAGAAGATCTAAAAAGACACTTCTCCAAAGAGGAAGTACAAATGGTCAAATGTCCCACATCATTAGTAATCAGGGAAATGCAAATCAAAACCACAATAAGATACCATCCTACACCAGTAGGAATGGCCCATATCAAAAAACAGGCAACAAGTGCTGGTGTGGATGTGGAGAGAAAGAGACACTTTTAAACTGCTGGCAGGAATGCAAACTGGTCTCGCCACTATGGAAAGTTGTATGGAGGACTCTAAAACTACTGAACATGGAACTCCCATTTGATCCAGTAATCCCACTGCTAGGAATCTACCCAAAGGTTACCAAAACTCAATTCAAAAAAACAACTGAATCTAGTTGTTTATTGCAGTGCTATTTACAATAGACAGGATATAGAAGCAACCCAAATGCCCCCAAATAGAAGAATGGTACAAAAAGCTGTGATATATTTACACATTGGAATATTATTCATCAATCAAAAAAGACGAACTTATGTCATTTGCAGCAACATGGATAGAGCTGAAGGAACTCATGCTAGCAGAAATAAACCAGAAAGAAAAAGAAAAATATGTGATGGTCTCACTTGCATGCGGGATAAAGAGATAACAAACAAACAAATGGACAGGAAAAATTTAAAACTAACTCAGCAAAATTGAAGCATTGAACATGAGTGTAAGGAAGGAAATCAGGAATGGGAGGGGCACAAAAGACTAAGACAATGGTTTTCAGGTGATAAGGTGGTGGGAGAATCCAGAGGTAGATAATAATGTAAAATAAAACAAACAATAAAAATAAATTAAAAAATAAAATAACTAAAAAAATTCTTTCCCACTGGGGGGGAGAGGATCTTCTGACTATTTATTAATTGCATTGGTTTCTTTTTGTTTAATTGTAGAGATCTTTGTAGATCTTGGATATTAGCCTCTTACCAGAAGTATGATATGCAAATACTTTCTCACATTCAATAAAGTGTATTTTAATTTAATGATAATATCTTTTGGTGTATAGAAGCTTTTTAGCTTGATGCAGTCCCATTTATTTATTTTGTTTCCCTTTTCATAGTCAAATCCCCAAAGACATCACTGAAGCCAATATCTAAGAAAGTTTTGCCTAAGTTTTATTCTATATATTCCATGGTTTTTGGTTTTACATCCACTCTTCAATCCATTTTTGACTCAGTTTTTGTTTGTCATGTATGTTAGTAGTCTATTTTTATTCTTTTGTGTGTGGCTGTCCAGCTTTTCCAGCATCATTTGTTAAACAAATTTTCTTTTCTCAGTTGTATACTCTTGCCTTCTTTACCATAAATCAATATGGGTTTACTTCTTGGAGCTCAATTCTATTTCATTGATCTATGTTTATATCATACTGTTTTGATCAAGGTAACTTTGTAAAGTAGCTTTGGGAATGTGCTACCTCCATACATTTTGGAGAATGACTTTGGCACATATTCAGTTATACTGTACCTTTGGAATAAATTTCACTTTGGATGTATGATTTCCCCAGTGTTTTTGTTGAATTCAGTTCGCTAACATTTTGCTGAGGATATTTGCATCTGTGTTGATTAGGGATATTGATCTGTAGAGGGTTTTCTGTGGTGTCTTTTTCTGTTGTAGGTATCAGAGTAATGGTGGTTTGGAAGCATTCCCTCTTACTCATTTTTGGTAAAGGTTTTGGTTAATAAATATTAACTTCTCTGTGGAAAGAAGTTTGGTAAAACTCACTAGTGAAAGTTTGGTAAAACTCACTAGTAAAAATTAATGGTCCTGAACTTTTATTTTTGCAGAAAACTTTGATTACTATTTCAGTTTTCTTTCTTATAACTGATTGATCTAGATTTTCTGTTTCTTGTGATTCAGTTTTGGAAAGTTGTATGCATCTAAGTATTTGTCCATTTCTTCTAAGTTATTATATTTTTTTGTAGACTGATGTCCACAGTAGTCTCTTATGATTCTCTGTATTTCTGAGATGTCCATTATAACATCTCTTATTTCTAATTCTATTTATTAGTGTTTTCTTCATTTTTCTTAGGCAGCCTAGCTAGAGATTCATCTATTTCTCTTTTCTAAGAACCAACTTTTGATTGCCTTGGACTTTCAGACTGTCTTTTTTATTTCCATTTTGCTTATTTCTGCCTTAATGTTTATTATTTCTTCCTATTGGCTTTAGGCTTCAATTGTTATTTGTTGTTCCTTATTGCTGTTCCAATTGTTGTTCCTTGAAGTTGTAATATTAGATATTTATTTGAAATCTTTCTTGTTTCTTGATATTGGTCTATATTGCAATACACTTTCCTCTTTGTGCTGTTTTTTCCTGTGTCCCATAGGTTCTAATAGCTCATCTTTATTTTCATTCTTATCCAGGTATTTTTTTTTAATTAGGAAACATTGTTTTATAGTTCTATATATAAAAATTTCTCTTGTTAACCTAATAGGTACTCTGTAGCCTGTTGTTTAGTCTCCTTATATTTGACCTTTGCCCTACTTTCTTTTTACAGTTGATTTACAGTTTGCTTCCATTGTGATCAGAAAAGATTGTTTGATATGACTCTAATCTTCATGAATTGACTGATAATGATATTTTTTTTTATGCTCCAACAAGAAAAAAGTGAACATAGTACATCACAGTGAATCGCAGAACACATTGAATCTTTTTTTTCCATTGGACTTAACAGTAGAAGAATGTTTCTCAGACATAAAATCACCAAATGCTAACGCTGAAAGAAAACTTAGAGGTTTTTTTCTCCAGTTCAGTTGTCATTAGATATGAAGATTATTTCTCCAAGGCCACAAAGCTTAAGAGAAAATGGGACATACAGATTCACCTGACCTTTTTCAGCATACCACATGCTTAAACAATGTGTGTACATTCATGTTCTCAGGAAAAGCTTTTAACAATCCCTTGCCTTTTAAAGATATCCACTTAGAATCATTGCCTTATGTAAGAAATGTTGAAGAACTTTCTAGTATGTCAGCAACTTGCTCTTAAATAGTGGAAGAATTTTGCTCAGTACGTGCACGTTTTCTGGAATTTTGAGGGTTTTGTTGTAAAAATTGAACCCCTCATATACTGTTTGTGGGAATGTTGACTGGTCGAACCCCTATGGAAAACAGCATGGAGGCTATTCAAAATATTAAAACTTGATCTTCTGTATGATCCATTGTTCCACTCCTAGGTATTTACCTGAAGAATGCAAATACACTAGATTAAAGGGATGTATGCTATGTTCATTGCAACACTATTTATAATAACCAAGCTATGGAAACAACATAATTGCCTCAGGACAGATGAGTGAATAGAGAAGATGCACTATATATAAATGCACATGGAGTGCTACTTAGCAATTATTTTAATAGAAGCAATATTGTCATTTGCAACAACATGGATGAAACTAGAGGTACTGTACTAAATGAAACAAGTCTAAAAGAGAAAGACAAATAGTGGGTGATCTCACATGTGGAATATAAAGAAACCAAAGAGAGGAGTGGACAAAACTAAACCGAAACAGCACCTAGAATTCTGGCTGCAGAATTGAGGTTACCAGAAGATGAGGGTGAGGCTGGAGAGCAAAGTGGGGAGGGGGACCAATGGATTCTGGTAGAGGATTAAGGGTGCTTTGGTGGAGAGTATGATGTAGTAAAGCACATCTAAAGAGGTATGAACCTAGGCCCTTACATCATCTACAGTGTTGTAAGCAAACACTATCTTAATAAGAAAGAATACAAATTTAATTACTTACTCAAGATTGAGTCTTCTTAGTCAGTTCCTCCCCCGTCCCCAACCCCATGCCTGCCAGACTTAGCTCTTAAACAGTGCGACCACCCTTATCTCCTTGCAGTGGGTCAGAGGCCTCCTGCCTACCATTACAGCCAAGTTCCTGTCAGTTTTATCCTCTTGTGTCCCCGCATTTCTGAAAACAGCTCATTCTTCACAGCCTTTCCTACCATTTCCTCCTTTGTGCTGCTTGTGCACCTTTTCAATCCCCTGGAAATTACCATGTCAAAATAACTACCATTTATTTTCTCCCAACTAGACTTCAGATCTCCAGAGGGAAAAACCTGGCTGCCTTCTCTCTCTACATTGGTACGGTGTTTGGTTCATAGCAGTTAAATGGACCCCAAGAACTAGGGGCTGATGCTGTGTTGGCTTGGTGGAGAATGGTCCTGCCTTTGGGACTTCCCAGGTCAGTTGGGAGAGAAAAATGATTCAATAAACAACCACCATAGATAGGTGTGTGATATGATCCAGTGGAGGTAAGGCTGAGGGGATGGGGGCTCACAGCAGGCCACTTTCCCAACTCAGAAAATCTTCCATTAAATTGAAGCTGACATACTTTTGGATTTTGCCAACAGCAACTTTCTGGGTCAGGAGATGAAGAAGAATTTGCTAAACTCTAAGCTTCATAAATGTTTGGATCATATGTGCTCATTCACTGTTCCCTCCTCAGCTTTTAGAATATCTGACACATTGTGGTAACCCATAAATATTTGTGCAATGAATGCATGAATGGCCTGAAAGCCAAATTCTCTTTGTTGGTTTTTTTCACTTCAAATGCCCTTCCCATGTTTCCTCTCACTTTCTGACTTGTCTTTGTTCACAGATGTGAGCTAATACTTACCTCAATCGGGGTGGTGCTGAAGATCAAAGGCAATAATAAATATGAAAGCATTTAGTACAGTGTAAAGTGCACTATAAATATGAGTTACTACTCACTGCTTCTTCCCTTCAAGGTGGTATCTTGGGTGAAGCTGTACTGGGCTGACCTGGTTGAGGTTCAGATGCCCCCAGGACCTATTTATGCCCTGTCAATGCAAAAAAGACTCAGGCCTTCTCAATTTACCATTCTTCAGAAGTTTTGTAGGTTTTAATAAGGACCTTAGAGATTCCTTCCTTTGCAACTAGAAAAGAATAATTCAGGTGCAGTAATTAGAGTTCCTGCCGTCCCTGCTCACAAGGACAAGCCTAATGAGGGCTTTCCCCCTTTTTTTTTTATAGGACTGTCCCAGAGGGGACTCTTATTAGTGAAAAAGGAGATTCACGGACATGGTGGGAGGTAGCCTGTATTAGTCAGGATTCTCCAGAGAACCAAAACCAATAGGAAGTGTGAAAAAAGATGCTGGGTTCACTGCACACCAACAAGGTCACGTGGGACCCAGCAGGACCTGAACATTGCTTAAATAATGGGGAGGGGGAGAAGAGGGAGGGCGGCAAGGGGAGGAGGGACTGTCTGGGCACCTGAGTGCCTCCCAAGGGAGGCTGCAGAGATGTGTGTCCTGAAGTATGTTCCTTTTCATGTCTGTACCTGAGTGACTTAAGCACACCTTCAGGGAAAAAGCTTTCTTTTTCCCAGGAACCTCCTCAAAATAAAATTTACAATCCTTTGTCCTGGTTTAGGATATAGCTACTTGGAGATAGGGGAAGGGGAGACGACCTCATGAGCTAGAGCAAAGGCCCTAGTGTCTCAAATTGCTCCCTTTTCTTTGCTGGTGTAGGCCCAGGTGGTGCAAAGTGCAGGTTCAGGTACTTCACAACACACTCTGCCTTTTTAAAGTATAAATAACTTGATGCTGAGTAAATAAGGAGGAGAACTGTTGGGTAATAAATGACAGTATTCTCTCTCACCCCATCTCCCCCTACCCCCAATACATCCACAGGAAGAAGAGACCAGTTAGGAAGCAATCAGGTGTTCAGGTTTTCAGATGTCCAAAAAAGGACCTCAGAGGAGCCCAGGGGTGGGCCCTGAAGGTGACTATTCTTGTGAACATGAGAAGGTAACAAGCTTCTCTCAGCCTCTGACCTGTTTCACCTTCAGCCTCTTCTTTTTAGGGAAACTTGGAGCCCTCGGCCATCCCTCAAGCAACTCTATCTTCTAAAGCTACAATATTTTCTTTGTCCTCCAGAATTAAAACTCCATTTTCAGAAAAATCAGCAGCTTTAAGTATCTTCTTATTAGCCAGACACTGAAGTGATTTTTGCCCAGGTAGCTAAGACCCGCTGTCCGGGCAAGTGTGTGCTCACCACCCCCGTGTGTGAGGCCAGGTGGGTGCTTTCTAGTGTGGTGAGGTGGACTTGAGGGTTACCTGGCTTGTTGTGGATGGGCCCCTACCTCGATGCCCACATGGCCGGCAGGCTTCCCTGCACACGGAGAGGGCTCAGGAGCAGAAGGAAGGAAGCCCCACGCCACTCTCTCCTCTGCAAGCACCTGGATGGAACCTTGGGTGGTTAGCGCTGGGAAACCTCCTCTTGGACTTCATCACCAGGCTGAACTGGGTCTGGAGAGGGTGTTCCTGCTCCTGCAGTAAATATGGTCTTGTCTTTGGGGAGCCTGAACATTCTTGAGGAAGGAACTGTCCTGCGTTTCTACAGTAGGCATGTGACCATCCTGTGTGGTCTGCATTACGAGTTCATCCTTTCTGAGAATGAATGTAAAGGTGAAGACTTGATGTTGGTGGGAAAACCAGAAGACAGCCATCCCTTCTGCAGAGGCTTCGGGAAGGCAGGCAAGTGGTGGTGACCTCTCCCTGAGGTGCTGGGTGTAATGAGAAAGGCATGTTTATGGTGCATCTGGGGACTCTTCTGGGCAGCTGCAGAATGAAAACTATTACATCATTTGGGTGGCAATTTAAAGTGTTCAGTATAAATCAGTGTGTGTGTGTCTGTCTGTGCGTATATGTGTTTGTGTCTGTGCATGTATATGTATGTGCATGTTTGTGTGAGTACAAGTACACATATACATTGTGTTTCTCTCTGTGTGAGCATGTGTGCATATGTATATGCTTGTATAGTATATATGTGTATGTGCTTGTATATTGTGTCTCTGAACCTCTGTGTATATGAATGTGTTATCTGGATGTTATGTGTGTGTGCATGTGTGACTAATATGTACCTTAGGAACAATGATTTAACTTCTGCTATAGCAATCTGGGCTCCACCCTCCAGGGTGGTTACTCAGTACGTGAAGGATACAGCTCTGCAATCTATACTCCAAATGGCCCCTAAATCATAAAGATACTTTAAATCTTTCTATCTAAATCTAACCAAATGGTTCATGAGTGAACATCTCAGACATTTAGAAATGACTTTTCTCAGTAAAATAAGGGGAACTGATGACATGTGGTTGATCTGGAAAACCTCAGCTCTATCACACTCACCTGAGGTGGGTGAGGAATCAGGCTAGCCAGAGTCTTGCACTTTGCGAAGCTTGGCCTTGGGTTGAGTGCTCTGCTTGCTTGTGTGTCCTCTGCACCCGATGAAGAACTGACTGTGAGCCCTTCACCACAATCTCCTCAGAGAGTCGCTGGACAGAGAGCAGGATCTCACTGGAGCTTTCAGGAACAACCACCTGACCCATGAACTTATTGACCAATAACATCACAAATATGGCCGAATCCCACATGAAACTTCTTTTCCATTTATCATCCCACTCGGTACATGTTTGGGAGGCCATGGCCTCATCTGCTTCTAACAGATGGATGGAGGCCACTAACATTTATAAAAGAATGAACAAGTGCTGAATGAGGATATCCGGCAATAAGCACAGTCTGGGGAGGGGGCAGGCCTTCTGGAAAAGTCTGCTCTAATTATTAAAACAAATGGTTGTCACTCTGCTACCTCACATCTGGTGAGTTCTCAGCAACTTCTGACATCTTTCCATGTGTAGCATCCTCATTCATCCTCAGAACACACCCAGGGACTCAGACAAGACAGATCAGCCTTCACTTTCCCCTGCCACAGACCAGAAATGTGAACCCTGAGATGCACAATGACTCCCTCAAAGTCAACCGCTAGTTGCCATTCTCAAACTAGCACCCAGCCTTCGTGACTCCCTGGCTAAGAACCTTGGAGCATGTCAGGATCCTCAGGGAAACTTTCCCCAAACGTGCACATGTATAATGTATATAAAATTCCCTTCCTGGGAGTGAATGCCTAAGTCTCCTGTATCTTCACACATTTTCTTCCCCAGTGTGGTACTAGAGACCAGAGACCAGAGGAAAATATCTTCCCTCAGAAGAGTGGCAGAACCTACCACGCCAAAACGTGCCCCTTCAGTGTAAGGACTGTTTTATACTAAAGGCACTTGAAAAATAGCAGATGCAAAAAGGGTATGTTTATGTCCCTGTTTCCTCCTGAAAGCAGAAGATAAAACTTCCAAATGATACTGGCCTTCCCAGTACCAGGAGAAGGGAAGCATTCTTATCTTCGAGGAGGAGGAGTTGGGGCTGAGACAAACAGACCGTCTTATAATTACACTTATCTTCCCTTCACCTCCTCCCGTATTTCAGTTCTATTTCCGCATTACCTCTGTTCAACCAAGTATAAAAATATTGAGGTTTTACCATTTTTTTGGCGGGAGGGGGGGCGGGCGGTGTTTTCTTTGTGAGCACTTCCAAGTCACATAGAACTTAAATAAGTTAAATTAGTTTCTGTTACTCATCTGTTCTTATGTCAGTTAAATTCTCAGGTCCAATAAAAGACCCTCCCTGAGCATAGAGGTCAAGTTTTACTTCTCTCTACCTCCAGAAGCCCAATATTTGGGGACAAAAGTTCAATAGTGAACCTACTATGATACAGTATATGCTAAGAATTTAATGCATCTACAGCAAGTATATCATCCCAACTTGAAACTCCTTTATGGTAATAAAAAATAAGTGAACCAATGAAATAAAAGTTTAGAGTGGGTGAGATGACTTTCTGGAGCCATCAGGGAAGCTTTTAAGCATTGTTCAGGGTGGACAATTTAAAACACAGCCATTCGCATGTTTAAAATGACTTATGATGTTTTACTTCTCTTGTTACAGCTGTTTCACTTCCAGGAATTTATCCTAAGGGACTTGTCAGAGAGGTGAAAAGAGAGAGATGTATGTTTAACATGTTTATTATAGTGTAATTTGTCATAACAGAAGAGTGGAAACAATTTTAAGGTCCAATAGCAGGGAATTGTAGCATCTAAATGATGGTCAATCTGCCGGATGGAATATTCTGCAGCCATTAAAAGTCAATTGTGGAATCATTTGGGGGAAATGTGCTTGGTAAGACTGCTAAAGGGGGAAAAGGCCAGTTCCAAAAGGGTTACATCCAACATGATTCAAAATTTGTGAAAGAACATGTGTTCATGTGCCTCTATATAATAATAGCAACGATTCTCTCTGGGGTGAAAATAACCTTTACTTTTTCCAAAGTTCATTTTTTCATACAAAAGACCTTTTTCTCACCAGATCTTCAGGGACCCTGGGGACTCATAGATCTCTACGTTTTGGTGTCAAGTTCAAAACATATTTTAGTTTTTATTTTGAGTTTTTCTTCTGAGCACACACAGAATGATATAATGTACTTGCCTGGAGCTGCCAACACTGAGGAGGTAAGGAGCCCAGAGGATTGGCTGAGTGAGAGCAATTTAATAATTTTTAAACAAACAAACAGGGCCATTTACTCAGCAAGTGGGTGGATCTGGGTGTGGCAGCAACTTCCTCAGGTGATGTCTGGATTGTCTCTCTGGTTGGACAGGCTGAGTGGCCTGAGGGGACAGTCTGGCCTTCTCTCCCTCAGCCATCTGGGTTTCCACAGCATGCTCTTCTGCAGGGAGGCTTCCTCCTGGGAGGTCCTGGCTGAATGGCTTTGGTGTGGACTCCAGTGGAGGGTGGGCTCTGTTCTTCACCAGCAGATGGGGCCCTAGAGCTGGGCCCAGCTGGGGCCTCTCTACAGGGAGTGAATTCCGGTAACAGAAATAATGTGACTTGCGAGTGACCAAAGCTTTTTCTCCCTCTCTCTTCTTACCCTCCCAGCCTCCAGCTTATGGAGACTTCTGGAGGAGAAGCGTGGCCATGGGCCCTAAATAGATGGAAAAGAGCATGTATTGGGGGGTGGGGAGAAAAGCCCTCACCCTGCAGGAGGGAACGTGTGTTTGTAACGGTATTTTTGTTTTTCAGTCAGTCTTACTAACTTAACTGGTTTCTTTAAAGCCTGATGTCTGTTTCATTCATGAGCAGCAAGCTGTGTCTGGGACAAAGGAAATGTTCACTAAAGGTTTGTTCAGTGATCACTTTTTAAAAGATGAGTAAGAATCCAAATACTACTTGGAGAGAAAAATGCTTTAGGAGACCTGAAAGATAAGACTGGTTAGTGATCAGGAGGGCAAAGATAAGTATGTGACAGAACAAGAACATGGGTTTGGCCCAGTATGTGCCTGGTATCTCTACCCTCATGGGTTAAGACTTCATCCCACTGGGTCTTTGCAAATATAGACCTTTGTTGCTTTTGTTAGGGGAATCTGAAATTTAAATGAATGGGGTCTTCAGGGTCCTGGGACCTCCCCCCAACCCTTCCCCCCCCCACACACATAGGTGCTCTCTCAGTTCTTTCTTCAGGCAATGGAAGAATTCAGGACCAGAGTTAGGTAGCAGAGCAAGAGACTTATTGATAGGAAGAAAGGCAGGAAAGCTCTCTGAGCAGAGAGGGGTCCCGAGTGGGCAGTCACTGAAGGAAAGAGAAGCAGAAGTTTATATATGTGGGGGTTGGGGGTTGGGCATCTCTGAGTTGTCTCTCACTGATTGGTTGGGATGCCTGGGAATCTCCTAGGCTACTGAGGCCCACTGAGTTTCCCACATACCTGGCCTGACTTCCCTAAGCTAGCTTCAGTCCATTGCTTCAGCACTGTAGTATTGTGTTGGTATTCTGAACATTCCATGTTTAATTGGATTGGGGACACCCTCATTCCCATCAATTTTTCCCCATTCAGTTGGATGAATGGGCTGAGACACCTGGACTTGGGGGTGTGGGGGTGTCCTCCTGCTTCTCACTGAGTGTTTAGATTGATAACTAGGCTTAGGGCTAAGGTATCCTGTTCCTAACTGACTACTATACCCATTTCCTAACTTCCTCCACTAACAGACCCATGTTCAGTCTTTTCCTGTTCCTTCTTCTCCCAAAGGTGGTTCATTCATTCATTCATTCATTCATTCATTCATTCATTCATTCATTCATTCATTCATTCATTCATTCAAGCATATTTGAGTCTCCATTGTTGTAAGCTCTATTGTAGATATTAGGGATAAAGTAGGACAATGGGCACCCAAGGGTGCTAGGAGCACATCCATCACTGACAGACAAATGCACTTATATGCAAAGTGCAATCAGAAGAGCAAGTGAACACATCAGACCCCTCCGCAGGCACAAGGTAAGACACAAGCATTTTCTCCATCCCAGGTACAGGATTCCTCAACTTGCTCTTGCTGGAGAACAGGTGTCACCTTATTTTGTTTTTTATTTCCTCCCAGCCCCCAGGGGCATGTGAAATAGTATGTAGTGTATAGGTGCAGGGGATGCTTGTGTCCTCCTTAAGATGGAGACAGAAAGAAAAAAAGTAAATATAATAATGCTGAGAGTTCAATGGCTTAAGTGACAATCACAACTAAGATAATCTATTTGGATAGTTCCCCCCCCTATGGTGAGCATCTGAGGGTGAGGTTCCACCTTTATAGTCTCTCTTTTCTGGGAGAGTACACAAAGTTGCCTAGCAACTCCACTCGCTCTCTTCTAGAAGGCATTATTTCTGCAAGATCTTAACGGCTTCTGAAGAGCACATGCCTTCTGCTTGGGTGACCCCGGAGCCCCAGAAAGGCTGGTACACAATCTGGGGGATAGACAAACAGGAATCCAGGAGGCAAGCATCTCCAAGCCCGCCAGACAGAAGCTGGTTTCCTCACAGCCCAGCTGATCACGGAGTGTTTGTTCCAAGGGGCCGGGGCACTAGCTCTTAGGACTACAGGACACTGCTGACTGGATCCATGTGGTGCCAACTTTGGGAAAGTGCCTCCCTGCTGCTCAGCAGGGAATGTCAGTGGTGAAAGGAAGAGAGTGTCCTTGCCAGCAGGCAAGGGGGGGTGGGGTTGGGGTCAAGGATCAGGGGTGGCAGAGCTATCCCAGGAGACCTGTTTCCACTCTCTGGTGCGCTTTGGCTTCCTTGACAAACATACCCAATTAATGTTGAGACAGGCACAGTTGTCAAAATGAGCCCTGTGTCCAGGCCCCAGCAACCTGCCATGGCTGAGGATGGTTCCAACCTGAGCGAGCCCAGAGACGATGACTGAGGGAAAGTCACTATTCAGCAAAAATATCACATCAACCCAAGTCCTCGGCATTTTTCACGTGTGATCAGCAGCATGGCAGCTGACTCTCAGGGCTGGGGCTGTGTGACTCAATCCCTACTTCTACCCCTAACCCCCAGCTCAGCTTTGAGAATCATTGGAGGCTTGTGAGACAAGATAGGCCTCATCCAGGGGCTTCCTTGGAGGCTGAGAGGGGAACCCAGGCCAAAGTGCTGCTCTACTAGAGTGAGAAGAACCCCCACAGCCTCCTGCTACCCTCCTCCCTCCCTGCCCAGTTAACGCCCACACAAGAGGATCATTTGGGTAGAGAGAAATTCATGACTCTGAGTAGAATAACAGTGAACATTTAATGCCACCAGTTTGATTCTTTTTAAACACCAGATTCTTTTTTGACAACGTTTTACACCTCATATGCCACAAAAAGTCAGAGATCGTAGCCAGCAAACAATGTCTTCACACTGGAAATGACACACAGAGTAATGGATTCATGTCACCAGTTTGTGAGAGCTATGACTTTCTTTTCTGGACTATTCTCCAGGTAGCCTGCTCATGTTTATCATGGTCAAGCCGACAGCTAACTTTTATATAGCTACATAAAGGCCCACACACAAGGCAGCCTGCTCGCCTGCAGGCTGTCGGGCCTGCCCAAGCACAGAACCGTTCCATTTCTGGCTTTAACGAATGAACTTTCTTAAAAAATTTTAACAGGAAACACTTGTAAGCTAAGAACTTAATATTTTAAATGGCACCACTCTTATATCCAGCTTAACAATGAGTTTAAAACAATGACATTAAATACTACCATGGACGTTTGAAAAAACAAGATTTTAAGACCTTGGTTGCGAAGTCGCTGTTTCTGACACAATAAACGCACTTGGGCAGGCCACCTCTTTATCTTTCAAATGGGCTCATTTCTACAGATAAGCATTTTCTATATACATACATACACTATGAGAGCTGAGGAAACCACAAAGATATTTAGCACAATGTCCTCATTTTACAGATTGCAAAACCGAGTTCCAGAGAAGTTTAAGAATATTGCCAAGGCCGTAGTACTGTTGTCAAGACTGAAGCTAGAACTCGGATCTTTGTCCTCGGTTCTTCCAGCCTGGCACACACCTGAATGAATGCAGCCGCGTCCATGTACACGTCAGTGCCCGGCACAGGCAAATACTTGGTGCACGGGCTCCTCCTGATGGGAGTCCAGGATGCTGGACTCCAGGCTCGGTTCTGCTATAAAACTACTCTGTGAACTTGGGTCAATCATTACCTATTGACTTCAGTTTCTTTTTCTACATGTGATTATCCCCAGCTCCTATACAGAATGTGAATTTCTTCAAAGCACTCCCCACCAGCTATATCATTTTCTCTTTACACTATCCCAGAAGGGCAGCTATTACGACCCCCTTGTCTTCTACCACCGGGAAGCCTGAGGCCCAGCAAAGCGATGTGACTCGCCCAAAGTTGCATAGCTAGTTGGGAAGCCAGGCCTGGCACCTGGCTTCCTGACTCCTAGCTCAAGGCTTTTCTCCTAGGTTTAGCTGCCGCTCATATGAGACTACTGACCCCTGTCCCATCCTCTCCCTCAGGGATCCAGTGAGGGGACAAGATGCTTTAAGTATCATAGGTTGTAAGACTCACTAAAGTGCTTTGGTTTCTTCAGAAAAGACATGTAATATCTATATCCAAAGTAAGGAACTTTAGTTGCTTTTCCAAAGTCCCTTCAGTAGCACTAGGGGCAGTCGGGTGGGGAGTGGTAGGGAAACAGAGGAACCTAATACCATCCATGCCTTTCTCAGAAATGCAGTGTTGAAACAGCAGGAGGAGGCCAAATCCTCTGTGGAGGCTGACTTCCAAGCTCATTACCATGCAGTTCCGGATAAAGGGACTTTCCCCCCCTTGAGCTACTTATAAAAACAGCTGGTCTTTTTAATAGTATTTTGAGGGCTGCACCCTAACTCCTGCCCTCCTAATTTATCTTTCCTCTCCCTAGCCCATGTCTCCATAACCAGCACTCACTAGAATGAGGGGGGAAAATGCGTCATAGACAGATCCACCAAGCTTATATTTCAATGCATAACACTTGGATAGCATTTCCAAACATGATGCATAAATAAACTATAAAATACAAGCAATGTGATAAAACAACATCCTGAGTTTATACATAAATTATATAACTTCTTCATAAATTGGATATGATGATGATGTGGGGCATTGGTTAGTAATGTGGCCTAGGAAGCAATGAGCCCTTTTAGGTTTAAAGGTAATTTCCATGCCTACATAAAATAGATGTGAGCATCGGTATTTCAGCACTCGTTCCTTGCCACATGGGTGCTGATAACATGTGATTAAGAGATTAGTTACATGCAATGAAGTTTTGACAGCACCACCTCAAGCACCATCTATTCCACCTTATGACATCATCTCGGACTCTGAGTAGGGTCACCCAAAAGCAGAATGTGCAGGGATGCGCCAACTAGTTGCAAGATTTTCAGAAAACTTGTTTGAGACGATGAGGTTGAGTTATAAGAGCCTCTCCTGGATTGGAATTATGCTTTTATCTGGAAATAACAATTTGCAAATTAAAATAATTATTTCTGTTAGAAAAGACTGCAAAGTGACATTATCTCTGAGTTTTTACCCACAAATGTTAACACATATTTGCTGGAGGCAAAGAGATGTGATAAGCCAAACAAACCCTGTATTTCCACCACCTGTCCTTCTACTATCCCTCTCAAAATCATACTACCAGTGTCAGTGAGTGGCACATGCAGCTTTGTGCTTTGTGTTCATTTGATTTGGTCTGGAGAAGCATAGCCTGGCTTTCTTTAGAGCTCAGGTGGCACAAGTGGCTGTGCTGAGGTGGCCCTCTCTGTGGCCAATGGGGCCACGCTGTCCAGGCAGCAGCAGGGCGGGGGTGGGGGCATAGCAGATGGTTCCTTCAGCATAACTCATCTCCAGCAGGAGTCTCAACCTGTTTTTTGCTACCAGGTGTTGGGGTTGACACACACTGTCTTTAAAAGTGAGGAATCACTTTCATATATTCTAAAAGAGCATCTAATATTCCAGTGGGAAAGAATGAGCAAATTCATGGACTTTGTGCTTTCAGTTTTGAAATGAACTCATCTTTAGTAATTTCTTGATCCTTTTTGGACTAAGGAACTTAAAAACACACCATATGTGGTTATTTTGGCAGCTGGATTATAGAGCCGCAGTGGCAGAGGACAGGCAGCTGAGTCAGTAACCAGCACATCTGCAGTTCTTACAAGCTGTTTCTTCTTGTCCAAGAAGCCTGGTCAGACAGCTGCCTTTAAGGAGAAATAACTCTGAGAAAGGCTTCTGGGGTGACCAAAATTCATGATTAAGAAAAACTGCTTGTTCAACACACACAAAAGTGCAAAAGATGCACAAGATGCAGTAGTGTCTGATTCTGAACCATCACTCTGGATGACATTTGTGGCTACAATGAAGTCACTACCACTTTTCTGGAACACAGCCTTAGAATTTCAGGCTAATTTATGACAAAACTAGATCAGAGGTCTGCCTGCTGAGTTTTCCACGTCTAGCCATATAGTGTTTTATCGGGATCCCATTTGGATCCCCTCTGGATTAATGCCTGGATAAATGCCTGCTTTTGCATTGTTGGGTTGCCTGGTTCAGAGTAGCAACTGGGGATGAAACAACAAATGAAGTGCTGTGGTTGCAAGTCTGGAAGAGATAAAAGTTACTGAGAGCTTCCCCATGATGTAGATGGAATTCAAGGCTGAGAAGACCAAAGGTTGCCACTCTCGGGTTAGAGCAAACTATCACCTCGGCACAGATGAGACCCCATCATGGAATGAGATATAGATTTATTTCCAGGGACACACAACCACTCTTTCCCTTCTCTGGGTCTGAATTTTGTTCTGCAGCTAGTGCTTCCACCTCACACTAAATTACATGGAAAAGAGATTTCAGACAAGGAATCATGATTCACAGGCTTAAGTGTGAATTTCAAATAAACTTGTATCTGGTCCTTTCATTGGTGGACAATGAAATGGAAATGTGTTCTTTGACTTCCCTTTGACTTCTTGGGTTGTCTAAGATCAAAACTAAAAGGAGATCTGGAAGGCCCCACACCTGGTCCCAGGAGGGAGCACTCTTATCAGGACAGGCTGCTTCAGGGTAGTGCTGAGATCTGCTTTCCTTTGTGCATAGAGATTACTACAGTTAGCTCAGAGGTAGAAGCAGGAACATGCACATCAGAGCATAAAATTCATGATTTCTTCATAGGGTTAATCAACACATGGTACAGGAAGGTCTTTCACACTTACTTAGGATTTTTTTCAAGAAAGAAAAAGCCAAAAGGACAGTCTCCTTCCCAAGCTGTTCTCCCACACCATGGTGAACAGCAACTCAACTGACAGATTTTAAGTTTCAATAGATGTTTCCCTTAGAGTTACTCCCTGCAGAAGTACCAGGGTGCCAAGGAAGCCAGTCTAGGAAGTGACCGCTGGGCTCCGGGAAGCATGTGGGGGACAGAAATTAAGGAGCTGGCCTACTAAGCAGGTGAATCTATTTCCAGAAAAGACTAGACTATTCACTTTTGACGATATCCAATAAAAGGTTTTTCATGATATCTCAAATCAGTCACCAAAAGGGATGCAAATCAGAAAATGCAAACTCAAAGACTGGCATCCCTTGGGGATCAGAAACATCCAAAGTGCCTCTGTTCAGTAAGCCGTCCACACAAGCACCATGAGAACAAGTGGGCTGCAGGTCGGGGGCTGCCCTGCATGCTGGGCTGAAGGATGAAGAGCTAGACGGGGCCCCACTGCCCAGTGTATACACACTGGTTATATGCGAAGAGGCAGCCTGGCCCTACATCTGAGCCTATTTAGCCATCAGAGGGGAGCCTGTCTTCTGCAGGCACCTCTGCTTGGGAGTCAAGCAGGACTTGTCCACTGCTTATCTGGCTTCTAGCCTACGAGGCTGACTTCCCAGTCAAGCTAAAGGTAATCTGTGTCCTGTGCCCTTTTCTGACTGTGCTCCCAAGACTTGGATGCTTCTACTGAGTATTTCTGAGCCTTGCTGGCTGTTTGCAGTGCTTCAGAAGAATATTGATAAGGAAATGTGCAAATTCCTAGCCTTGGGAAGCAGAGGCTGAGGAATTAGCCTGGCAGCCTGGAAGGAGGATACGTGAGAGGATGAAACCAAAGAGTAAAGGCCTGAGTGCTTCAGTGGGAATCTGCTGGGGTCTAGCACTGGCCTGCAACATAGCAGGATGCCACCGTAGCTCCAGATAGCCCCCTGACTGACCACCCTGCTCTGTGTTCCCATCAGTAAAATGAATCTGAGTAAGTCTAAGGGGATTTTGCAGGGATGAAAATCTTAATGTGCTAATGAAGTTTGAAGCTCCTGGGAGCCACACCCTGTATGTTCACATGCAATTAACTCTATGCCCTGTTTGCTTAGAGGTATGTTGTGTGCTTCCTCTGCTTCCAGGTACCAAGATTGAGGGGATACCCCTGTCTTTTCTTGTCTTATGGATGTGGGACCACCGAAATGCCTTATACTGAAGCAGCACTGTGGGCAATAAAAGGTGTGCAATGCCAAGGTCCTCCTTGTTAATATTGCTGGAGCCTCTGCATATACAAGCCCCTGAAGGTTTCCAAACTGGGGGGAAATCCCCTGCTTTAATAAATCCACCAAAAAAAAAAGAAGACTCTGCTGAATCAGTCCAATCTTTCAATCCAAAGTCTAGCATAAAAACCAATATGAAAAATGTTTTGAGGGTCATAACACCCCTAGGTTAGTGGGTAAAGGAACCAGTATGTATGTCAGGATTTGGTGGGGAAGACTGGAAAAGGAACAAACAGCCCACCCACAGGACCAGGTAGGACCCTGTCCTACCTTGATGTGCCCCCTTTCTGCTATGGTGGTTGTGCTCTCCAGTTCAGTGGCCCTGCCCCACCATCAACTTCAAGTCTGCCCATGGACCATGCTCTGGTGGCAAGGGGCACCTGCTGCAACAACCTTCTTTGGAAACACCCTCACATGAGCCCATGTGGCCTCCATGTTCTGCTGGAGTATCCTTACCAGAATAACCATAAAAGACAGTTAACATTTATTCATATGCAATACTGATTAGAAAATAGGTCTACAAACTCAACTTACTTAGAAACAGCAAGTCAGAAATAGAATAAAACACCAAGGGAAAACGAGCTGTAAATGCATTTCGAAAATGTGTTTGATTTTTCCTTTTTGTTTGTCTTGTTGTTTATATCTTGACTAGCACCATCTGTACACAAGAAAGTATGAACATAAATGTTTGGATAATAATAAAGATTTGCAAGGCACTTAATCAGTCATTCTGGGTAATTTGTTGTGGTTGTTTCGATTTCACTTTCAACAGCAATCCTACGTCCATCCTTGCCCTTTCTCACAAAACCAAGAGAAGAGTGAGGTCTCTTTTGCCAGCAGTTCTTATGTATAACAAGTTCTTGAAAATTCCTCAAAGTTCAGTCTCCGGGGGCTTCCACATCCCTTGGGCTTCCCATCGTCGTCTCCTCCCATGCATGCTTGGTGTTGCACCTTTCCTACAGGAAACAAAAGAAAACATCGCCTTCCACTCAACGCTCACTCCAGACTTGCCACGAACCTTCATCCTCCTTCTGCTGTCTTCGCTGCTGTCAGTGCAGAGGCTGGTGCCTGGCCCTGACTGTGGAGTCCTGGGAGTGAGGGGCCTGGCAGGGCAGGGGCTCTGTTCACCGGCGCCTGGAGGTGATGTCAAAGCAGGTGATCATCATGAGGTGGGCCTTGCAGAAGTTGACACGGTTTTCCAGGCGCTCCGTCACGCATTCAAGTGCCTCCAGGTACTCCAGGGAATCCAGCTCCAAAACCTGCTCCAAATCAACTGCAAAGAAGGAGAAGCCTGATGGGGATGCAGAAAAGGTAGGGAGAGATGACCTGTCTGACTGCCCCAGCCACAGTTGCTGCACCCCAACCCAGGCTAAGGTCCCAGGTTGCATATGCCTGCTGCCAACACTGTCTCAGTCTACGAAAGGAATCCTGCTGACTGCTCATGATTACGGTGGGGTGCTAGGTGATGATTAAAAGTATAGATCTCTAACATTTTACCAAGCACACTCTGAGGGATAAGGTGACCTGCAAACTCTGCCCACCTCTACGCGTCCCTGTCACAGGATTTGAGACAGACTGTAGCAGCATGTTCTGCTTTATTGACTGTGAAATAAGTAAACCTTCAAGCCAAAGTGAGGAGAATCTCTTCTTTTTGGAGAAGTGGGGTGTCTCACCTAAGCGACATTTATATTTCTGCCAGTTATACAGAGTGTTTTTCCTTTCCAGTTACCCCTTCACAGAGCTGCCTTTCCCTAGGCCAGTTTCCCTACCCCTGCCCCTACCTGCATGACTGAGTGCGGTGTCACACATGTGCTGGTGATGGACACAGGGTGATGATCATTCTGGACACAGGGTAATGATAAAACACACGTTGGTGTTTAAGATTTCTGGTACTTAGAAGCTAAGCTGATATCAAGAGCCCAGAGGCTGTCCCTCATGTGTAGGCCTGCACACAGTGAAAGTCCCTTTCCTTTGATGCCTAACAAGCAGTTATCTGGGCCATCCTCTCTGACCTGGGCGCCAGCTCTGCCCAGTGGTACCTGGGTAGAGGGTAGGGCTGTGCAGTCCTGGCTTCAGGGGCCCAGTACAGCAAGTGTGGACAGGGCCAGGAAATAAATGGAAGGAACACATCTATTTTTATGCCAAACCCAGAATGTTACACATACTTGGGGAGAGTCAGTATATTGCCTCACTGGTGTTTTTGTTTGCTTGATTTTAGTCATTCTTGTTTTCATTTGTATTCAAGAGAATATATATATAATATATAATATATATGTGTGTGTATGCATGCATATATGTGTGTGCATATATATATCTATAGATATATAGATATATATAGATATATAGCCTCTTTTGTTGCCTTTGGTTCATTCCCTTTCTCAGCAAAGGAAGAAAAGAAAGAAAGAGAGAAAGAGGAAGAGAGGGAAGGAGGGAGGAAGGAGAAAAAGAGGGAGGAAGGAAGAAGGAAGAAAGGAAAAGGAAGGAAAGAAGGAGGGAAGGAAAGAAGGAAGGAAGGAAGGAAGGAAGGAAGGAAGGAAGGAAGGAAGGAAGGGAGGAAGGAAGGAAATCTGATTCCTGAGGGTAGCGTGTTCAAGATGATAGCTTAGAGGCCTGAGGTTTCGCTTCTTCCCATGGCCACATCACAGACAGAGCTACATATGGAATAATTTCTTATGAAAAAGACCTATAAATGCACTAAAAGAATCCTTAAGATAGGAAACAAAGGGGCCATACCAAGTCAGATAGGTAAGAGAGAGGCAATAAACCTCACTCCCAACTGGCAACCCAATGGTAGGTAGGAATCTCATAGATATGGACCTTCTGCCCAAGGAGCACAGGATCTGTGGCCCTCATCAGGTAGCCCAGTCCTTTGCACCAGCACTAGAAAGAAAGCCCTTCCTGCAAAGACCCACATTTGAAAACTGACAGGGTTTCTGACAGGCTGACCCAGGAGGCAAGGGACGGGGTCAACTCTTAAAAAATCAAGCTCACTAACCGTGGGACCAGCAAAAAGGTTGCAGTTTGAGAAGCAACTAAATCACACATGAAAAAGACCCATTAGCTGGTCTTATTAGTGTCTTCCAAGGGGCCAAGGGTCTGTTAAAATTTTCTCTGAGGATAGAAGCAGTAGTGGGTGCCATTTTGGAGCTTCTACTCTAGTATAACCAGGGGTACAAGTGTTACCTCAGTGCACCTCTTGCTAGAGCCAGCAGTTCAGGCCTGCCCCACTCTGCCAGCACCACTGCACATGGCTGAGCCTCCTGCCTACAGGCCCCAGCCTTGCCAAAATCAAAGCAAGAGAAGCTCAGAGGCTGGAAGCCAAGACATGTGACCTCTGTCTCCCACTGAACCTCTCTACAGCTCAGCAATAAGTCAAGTTACACACTCGTCTACTCCTCTCATCTAGTTCTGCAGCTACCCCTGCAGCTACCCACATCCAACTTCCTGTTAAAATCTATGGGTTTTAAGACAGTGACCACATGATACCACAAATACTGTCATATCTGGAGGTCTGACTACAAATCAAACTGAAACTAGGTACTAAAAGAGACCTCTCCTGGCAGGTCTTGACACACCCTCAACAATGGGGACCTGTCAAGAATAAACCAGGCTGCATGGACAACTGTGAGGGTTCAAAATACAATGGGAAATTAGAATACAGGTGAATAAACTTCTTCTGAAACTGAGAGGGATCGTTTTGCCTAACACATCAAGTGAACACAGTGTCTAATAAACAGCTGCAGAGAAAAACCTTCATAAGAGGGAGACAAGCAATCTACCTGGTCAGGAATTCAAAGTGATGGTCATCACGAATGGGTGAACACAGAGAGAACTTTAAGAGAGAAGGTAATTCCAAAATAGAGTTACAGAACTGGAGACCAGAACAACGGACATAAAAAATTGAACAAAGAGGTTCACCAGGGGCCTACATAAAGGAGAAGAATGGATCAGCACGTTCCAAGAAAGAGCAGTATTTCTCCCCAGCAGAGTAGCAGTAGAAAACTGCAAAGGAAATCACTGATTCCTGACGGGCACAAAGGGAGGAAGGAAGGGATGGTTTCCTGGAAACATCTACACGTGTAATGATGTTTAAGCTTCCTCCCAGGAAAAATGTGGTTTTGTGAAATAAAGACAATTTTTAAGCCTGTTTTAGGTATAAACAGCTCTCAAAAAAATAAGATTTTGATGAAAACAGTACAAATACAGGGGGACTGCCTGAATGGTTGTTCCTGGGGTCTCTGAGTGCCTGGGGATTCATGAAAGAAGGAAAAAGGTATCCACAGGTGGGAGAGGAAGAAGCATTAGGCTCCATGCTTATGCCCTAATCAGAGATCCCTTGTTCTGTCTTATCTGCCCCATCAGTGTCTTGGATAAAAATACCCTCAAAACAGGAGTTATGTTTTTGTTCAGATACCTAACGTGGAACTAACTCGGTACATCATGCAAGCAGGTACTAAGAAAATGTTCCTGTTGTGAAATTGTATTTTTTTGAACACTGGATAATACTACTACTAATAAAAATAATAATCCTCATTTTTCTTATTACTGGTACCAGACACTGAGCCCTCATCATGGGCCAATCTGTGTAATGTGCATGGGACTGGCAGTCATTTATTTACCCTCATAACAATCCCATGAAGTAGGTTCCATGTTTTCTATTTTACAGTTAAGGGAATCAAGACTCTGAGAGGTTAAGTATCTTTCCCAGGGTCCCATGGCTGATACCTGGGAAAGCCATCATCCCAAATGGTTTTGCATGACTGTGGCCCTGGCCACAGATGGCAAAATTCAATCTAGGTGACTCACAGTGTCACTAGGGATTCACTTGTCATAGTGCTCTGTATCTTACTTGTTCACATCCTCCTCACAAAAAAGCACCCCTGGGGGTGGGAGATGTTATTACCTCATTCTTATGGAAATGAAATCCCTTGAAGCCAGGCTGCTAGAAGCAGCAGATCAGGGGAAGAGACTGACAAATTCTGTCACTTTCTCCCTCACCCAGTACCTTTCACCTAAAGTTTCAGTTAAATGTCCCATGGAACTCCTCCCACCTCATCATGAGGACACTGGTGAGGGGGATACGGTGTGCAAAGGACAACTGTGAGGGGTTGGGGAGGAGGTTGGCAAATACCAAGTAACAAAAAGAAGGGAAAGGAATTTCAGTGGCAATGATGTGCTTGATATCACAGATGATGTCTTCCACTATTGGGTCCCAATGCAATATAAAAGTTGGGACTAGATTTGAGCTTTATTTTGTGGTAAATGGTATGGCTAGGAACAAATAAATAAGAGACAATTGAATCTGTCTTTCAAAGAGAGCAAAATTGTTCTGAATTGTTATTAGATGGTTACTGTCATCCTGGGCTTTCTAGTAAATGGAAATAACACTGTGAATGTTTGTGGTTTTTTTTTTCTTTTCTTCTCACTCAAAAATGTTTTTCCTGCTTTCTGGGTTCTTTTGAGGTTTTTTTTAGGACTGCACATTTTACCTATTAAGAGCTCTATCAATTCTTGTCTATTTCAGGCTGGATATGCAATGTGATTTTGTGGCCTAGGAGCAGATTTATAATATAGCCTTCATGTTTGGCTGATCCTCTGCCACATGCAGGGGGGAAATCTCATTTTCAGGTTCTTTGGACTGAGACACGAAAGAAATAATCTTGCAAGAGCTATACTCACCATCTTTTTGCTGCCTTTGCCCCTCCCCAGCCCCTTGGAGGGTAGAGCCACACACTCTGTGACCCTTTCTAGTATCTGGGGGCACAAGGGCCCGAGGACTCTGATCCCACTGTTACAAAGTGGAAATAAACCATAGTTCTTACATTCACTGAGCCACTTGTTGGGATCGAGCATCAGATACTGTTTGGTCATCTCCAGCTCCTTCATCAGCCACTCATATTTGGCTCTGACCTCTGCAATTCTCTGCTGGCGATGTTCCAGAATTTTCAGTTTCGCATTGAAGCACATGACCTCCTGGATAGCAGATGAGAAGGAGAAGAGGTGGTGGAGAGAAAAGAGGCACCCTGGGTTTACTTACTGGGCGCACAACCCCTTCCAGATGGGAAGGCTTAGCTGTACAGTCAAGCTGTACAGTCAGTGGAAAAGGAGCTGGCCACTGGCAAGTCTAGGGCACTCAGATGAAGCAGGCTCAATTTCTGCTTTGACAGAATCATTCCAGAGAACCCAACCACGAGGCAGGACTATCACGGGCACTTTTTCGATTTAGAAGGCAGATTGTCTTCTAAGTTGGAGTCAGACAAGCTCCAGAGCACCAGTGCCCATAGTCTCTGGGCCTGTGGGGAGCCCTCTGAAGTCCTGTGCAAAGGCGCCACTTTGGGACTGAGCTGTTGTTCCCTGGCCCTGCCCATCCCTTCTGACAAGTGTGATCCTCCCAGGGCACTGCCCACGGACCTGCCTTGGGGACTGACTGGGGTGGGGAGCTGCTCCTATGTAAGGAGGTGGACACTCACCTTGCTGTTGCCCCCTCTTCTTCGCTGCAGCCGCTCCACATCATCAATTTCATAGACTTTGATCTCAAAAGGCTCCCCGAGGCCTCTCTGTGTGTTGCGCAAGGGGCCATCCACCCAGCGCACTCCAGCACCATTGGTGGGTTTCCTCACAGGGGAAGGGGTGTCGAGGGACAGAGCTGGGATTAGCCTCCGTCTCTGTGAACCTGAATAGGAGATTAAGCTTAAAGTTAATCTGAGTGATCATCAATCTTTTAGTTACTTTTTTTTTGCAATGTGTGGGGGTCATGCCAGACACCCTAGGGTGTGTGACAGCTGCATCTGACATACTCATGCCCTCCAGGCACCGCTGTGACAGAAACATGCATACGTGCTTCCCTCTAATACCTGTGTCTTCGCTTCCTCCTCAGCAAAACAGACCCTGAGTTTCAGAGGGGAATGTGGTCACCCCAGAGGGAATCCATGTCCCTGTGTGTTAAATGAGCCTTAAGGCCCCACCGGTGCTCACCAGCACCTCCCAGCGGGTTTGCATCTGATGGAAAGCAGAGAGGTTGGGAAATGTGATGCCATCCCAGCAGGTTCATCCTGAAGTTGAAGGGTATCTGATCTGACTTAATTCATATATGGTCTCCTTCTTTGGGGAGAAGATGGAGTTTGCCAGAAACCTTGGTTAGTTGCACTTAACAGTTTGGGCTGGATATGCTTTTAAATAGAATGGGTAAAGAGCTACAAAGCCAGACTTGAGTGAGAATAAAGGACAGCAAATGAGAACTTGAACCCTGAATAAGGCAGCCCTGAGAATGTTAATACAGCACAAACATGCAGTTTTTTTGAGAACCTGGGAGACAACTGTATGCACTCATGGGGTGATGGTGTTCCTTTCAATGCTATTTACCATCATGGGCAGGGAATCTCAGAGGAGTTAATGCCCTCTTTTTTCCACTCTCCCATCCATTCTCCTTTCCATTATTGCCCACCAATTCCTGCGGGTTCTGCCTATTGGGTACAGAGCTAGTGCGACCTGATGACCCTTTCAGAAAGAAAGATGTTGTCCTTTTTCTCTAACTTCACAAGATCTACTGGTTGCTATAGAAACAAATACCACAATCCCAGAGAGAAAAAGAGGCAGAATGCTTCATTAAAGAATAAAGGACCTAAGATACAGGGCTACCTTCTCACTAACAATTCTAGGGAGTTGGAGATGAGAAAAACCACTACCTGCAGTTCCTTGTCATGATGGTAGTCAGAGCAATGTCTGGTTAGTCAGAGTGTGGGGTGATCATTCCTCCAAGAGACAGTAAGGAACATTGAATTCGCAATGAATTGTCTCTAAAATGTACATTCTGTCTTTAGTCCCTTGGTTTTCATATTAAATCTCAATTTTTATTTTCCAGATCTTTATCTTATATAGATAGCTGCACTTGCATTGATTTATGAAACCAGAAGACATTAACCACTGAACCAAAGTGCTTGTTTCCTTAGTGTCTAAGACTTTTACAATGGAAATGAACCAAGAGTTACTTTTTTAAAAAGTCAACATGATCAAGCTAGTTGACTCTGAGCAAAGCTTTCTGATCCAGCCACTTTTCATATAAAATGCTTCTAGAACATCCAGGGAAGTTGAGTAACAACAAACATCAGTGGGAAGCTGTTCAGTTCTCTGATGAAGGGTATGCAGAAAGCAGAATCTAAGCACCTAGCCACCACACAACCTCATTTTTTTAAGCTTCCAACAATCATGAAGTAGCTTCTGTTATGCCTTTTCCTCTGGATTTGATAATATATGCTAGACTGGCTCTGAATCTAAGGATAGATGAGGAAGCACCTCCTCTAACACAAAGTCAGTATTGCAATGGGCATCTAGTGTTTTAGACCCACCTGGGCACCCTTAAATGTGTTCAGGCATTTCTGTAATGACTCCTCTAAGGACTATTTGCATGATAAAGAGGGAAATGATGGAGGAAGATCAGGGACAGCTGATGCATTAGTTACCTATTGCTGTGTAACAAATTATGCCAAAACCTAGCAGCACAAAACAACACAGACTGGGAGACTTGTTCAACATGACGGTGTAGGGATATACTGAATGCATCCCGTTGTTACTGACATAACAAATCTATAATTAACACACAGAACAATTATCTCTGTAACAGACCTGAACAACTCCACGGCAGGATATAAAAGAGCCATACTGAAAAAGGTAGGAGAAACAGGAATGTGATCTTGCCAAAAATCTCACCTGTGATGTGGTGCCCTACCAATGGGGGGAACATGGCAAATATGGGTTTTCTCTATGAGGAATGAAGGGTTTATGTCACAGTAGGCACCCCAAACTTTGGGATCAGCACCACAGAGTCAAATCACCAAACACCAGGCTCTGAAAACCAACAGGGTTTATATCCACAAGATATAGGACTATAGGGAACCTTATAAGACTCTTCTAGAATAGGGTTCAAAATAGATTTGTTTGCCCTGGGATCCAGTACAAAAGCCATGATTTGAAAAGTATCTATACCATTAAGTCTTTAGGACACCAAATGGAAGGGCAGGAACATTTGGGAATCTTACTCTGCGTCAGATATGACCCACTAACCTATACCACTCTTGCAACAATGATAACACCACTAAGCAAGAGTGTCCACTCTCACAGCATTGTCAATGCCACTGGGCTAATGTCTTGCCCCATAATACTTCAGCAGCACCATCAAAGCCAGTGAGCATGCACAATCCACACAGGTCACATCCTTTGAACGCCTGCCTCTGGTGCCCAGGGATAATGAGTTTTTGAACCCCACAAAAATTAAAGAATCAAAGAGAAAATTCCTGGCACCCTCAACATTTGGAGACTGTCAAGAAAAAAAATCAGGTTAAACAATCACAAGTGTTTAAGAGAAAACCAAGAGCTAGGAGTAGGTTAAACCAAAAAGGTTCACCACTGACAGAAAGCCACTCTTTCCTTTAAGACTGGGTTAGGCAGCTCTTTTGCCTAATACACAGAAGTAACTAAAGAGAGTCAAGCAAAATAAATAGAGAAATATTGAAATAACAAAGACTTTCATGAAATAGAGATATGTAATTTAGCTGGTAAAGAATTCAACTTAATGGTCACAAAAATATTCAAGTGAACTTGGGAGAACACTGGATACTTACAAGGACTTACACAAAGAGAGAGAACATGTAAGAAAGTACGAGATGAGAGCTACAGAGTTGAAAAATATAATAACTGAATTAAAAAAAATACACTTAAGGGAGTTCAAAAGCAAACTGGATGAAACAGAAGAACATATTAGCTAACATGAAGACCAGATGGTGGAAATCACCCAAATGGGATAGCAAAAGGAAGAAAAGAATTAAATAAAGATCAAAATAAAAAGCTTCTATACAGCAAAAGAGACACTAAAAGAAGCCCAACTGAATGGGAAAAAAATTTTGGCCTCCACAAGAGTGATAAGGGTTTAATAATGAAGATCCACAAGGAACTCACACAACTAAACAAAAGCAAAACAAGAAGCCCAACCATCAAATGGGGTGTAGAACTAAAAAGAAACTTCTCCAAAGAGGAAATACAAATGGCCAACAGGCATATGAAAAATTGCTCAACATCACTAGCAATAAGGGAAATGCAAATCAAAATCACGATGAGATACCACCTTACACCAGTAAGAACAGCCCACATCCAAAGAAGGGCAACAACAGGTGCTGGCGAGGATGTGGAGAGAAGGGGACACTCTTACACTGCTGGTGGGAATGTAAACTGGTTCAACCTCTATGGAAAGCTGTATGGAGGGCCCTCAAATTAATGAAAATGGAACTACTTTTGACCCAGCAATTGCTCTCCTGGGAATTTACCCAAAGGTGACTTCAATGTGGGTACAAAGGGACACCTGTACTCGGATGTTTATTGTAGCAGTATTTATAATTGCAAGGACATGGAAGCAACCGAAATGTCCCAAAACAGATGACTGGATGAAAAAGATGTGGTATATATACACAATGGAATATTACTCATCAATTAAAAATGACAAATTAGATGATTTCATGATAACATGGATGAACTTAGAAGGATTCATATTAGCAGAAACAAGTCAAAAAGAAAAAAACAGAAACCAAATGGTTTCACAATTATATGGGACATGGGAAAGATAAACAAAAATCCATGAAGAGAAGTCAAAACAAGCCAACAACCAAAATAAAGTACACAACCTGGGGGGGGGGGATGAGACAGGGTGGGAACAGTCAGGGAGGTGGAGGGTGAACTCCAGAGATCATAGAGGTGTGAAATTCATATGTAAATAAAGTATTTTTTAAAAAAGAATTAAATAAAGATAGCTTATTATGGGGCAGATTCGAGTAGTATAACACGTATAGAAGATAGCCTGTAAATATTCACAGGGAGAGGATAGCCTGTGACAGAAAATGTTTTTGAAGAAAAAATGATGGAAAACTTCCCTTTCGTGGGGAAGGAAACAGACACCTAGTGCAGGTAGCACAGAGAATTTTAAAAAAGATGAAACCAAAGAAATCTACATCAAGATGTATTACAATTTAAATGTTTAAAGATAAAGAGAATCTTAAAAACAACTTGTTACATATAAGGGGATAGTTATAAGACTATAAATATGTTTTTCAATCGAAACTTCACAGACCGGAGGGGAATGGTATGTTATAATCTTAATACTGAAAGAAAGAAGTTCAAATGAGAACACCTAACTGCAAATGAAAATACCAAATAGAATTGAAGGAGCGTTAAAGTCTTCCAGACAGAAAAAACTGAAGGAGTTCATTATCATTATACTGTTTAAAAAAAATATTAAAGGAACTTCTTTAAGTTGAAAGAAATGGAAGCAGTACTAAGGAAATGCATAAGAAAAGTATTGGTAAATGTAAATAGGTAGGTAGAGTATTAATCACTTATAAAGCTATCATGAGACTAAGAAGACAAAAGTAGTAAAATTAACCAAAACCACAACACATATTAAAGGTTATATAACATAAAAAGAAATACAATGTGACATGAATTACTATTCACTAGTTGAACAAACCAGACAACCTAGAATAAAAGGATAAATTCTTAGAATGATACACTCTTCCTAATATGAATCATGAAGAGATAGAAAATCTAAATACTGATTATTGGTAAAACGATTGAGTAACTCAATCAATAAATTGACCAACAAATCAAAGTCCAGTACCATAAACTTCAACGGTGAAGTCAATCAAACATTCAAAAAAGAATTTATGTACCCATCCTTCTCAATTTTTTTTTTCAGAGATTGAAGCAGTACTTCCTAACTCACCTTACTAGTGTCTTTTATAACCTATTCTTGAAAGTAAACCTAATCTTGAAGCCAATCTTCCACCTTACTGTAATAGACAGAGATTAATGCTAGAAGGAGATAGGATGGAACTTTTCAAGGGTATGAATACCAGGAAGGATGACTCTGGAGTCTGGCTACCACAGATTGGGTGTAATCAAATGGGAAAACACCTGGAACAAGAGTCATTTCTACCTCTCTCCAATACCTCTAACATGAAACTGAGGGAGACAAGTAAACACACTGGAATAGACAAGGACATTTCACTGGGCTACAGCAGCCTAAGACAAGTATCCCAAAGGCCATCTCCTCATGGCTTTCATTTCATACTCTCTTGCAAACTTCTCAAGTTCCTCAATCCCTGCCAAGAGGGTAGGTGAGTACCTAGAATTTAGTGAGTTGTAATCTAGGGTAGACAGAGTTTCTTTAGTTTATGAATATCTTGGATTTTCTGAGAGTTTGAATTCATTAACTAGAAAATTAATTCTATGCACATCTTGATAACATCCAGTTCTTACCACTGAAGATCCATCCCCTCCCTTCTTTTCTTGCTTCAGAGCTACACTATGAACCTTACTCAGAGTATGATGGGGAAAGCTGAGGGCTCTGGCAAGGGAATATAGTCAGACTTGAGGAGAAAGAGTTTAATGCTGTAAGGGAGTTTTCAAGGTGCCCACAGATTGCTGGGAAGGGCATGAGGAGTAACAGAGGCAACATGTTATCACTGAGTGGGGACTGACCACAAAGTCCTGGTCCAGATCCCCAAACAAATATGATTCTTGGACTTTTTGCAAGGTCCACCTTGCAGAAAGCTCCATCTTTGAAGTCTTTCAGCTTTCTTCTGGGCCCAATCTTTGCCAGTGACCACTTTCTCCCAGGCTGCAGGAAGGTAGGGGGGGGTGTTGTTACAAGGACATTGAGGGGAGCACCTTAGCTGGCTACAGCATTACAGGGCACCATCACATGTAACCTGTCTGCTTTGGGATCATAAGTCCCAAAATGACCTCTTCTGACACCAGTAGCTCAGGGTTCCTCCTCCTCTCAATCACTTTCTGGACACAGAGCAATCATGTGTGTAAAAAACACTCCAGGTGAAAACAGCCACCAGGTTTGCTCCATGGAGTGGACCCGACTGACCTGGCCCATTCGAACCTCTCCCCCTCCAGGCTTGACTGCCAACTGCATGCAGTAAATATCTGTCTCATGCTGTTCTCTGTAGTACTGGCCCTCCAGGGAAGTACTAGGCCTTCTCTATTTATCATCAGAGTCCAGATGGAAGTGCCCATGCTGAGTCTGAAGATGCTGCCTCTCTGGTCAAGTATCAGGTAACTCGGGTGATTTGAATGCTGCAGCCTCACAACAGTTGTCCACCCAAATTCCTGTTCCTAAGAGCTCACCATCATTAGCTTCCCACTGTCAGCTGTTGCTTTCATTCTAAACCAAGGCATGAGCAGTAGGAAGACAGTGAATCAAAAAGCATAAAGCACTAATCTTAAAAGGAATTACATACATCAAAGAGAAGGGGAGGTGAGGGAGAGGAAGGAAAGAAAGGCGAGAGAGAGGGAGAGCAAGGGAGATCAACATGTGTAATTTTATTGACAAATTGGAGCCAAAGCCTTCAGGGTGAATGATGATGTTGGCCATACTGCCTTCCTCCAGCTTTAACTAAAGCGTGAACTTTTTCTAGGTTGGAGATGAGCCAGGCCAGAGAGTCCTCTAGATGGAGCATAGAGACCCTCAACTCTGCATTTACCTGCCCACATGTCCTATCCCAAGGGCTTCCTTGGTGTCTTAGGAGGTTAATTACCTATTTTCCCCAACAATTCAAAAGAGTGTTGTCATTCTGAAATCTTTCTCATCTGTCTTGGTGGAGTCACTTAAAACACTCACATCTAGTAGCAAAGAGCTTACCTGGTCTTTTTCTAAAACTCATGACCACTGTGCATCTTGAGTTCAAGAGAACAAATCTAGAATGTAGAAGAGAACCAGGTGAAGAGCAGAGAGTACACAGGACAGCCTTGGTGCTTTCGGTCTTTGTGCAGAGTGAATGGCCATGGATATCTACAGAGGGGCTCTGTGAACAGAGCCCAGAATCCCCTTAGTAGGTGATGCTCATCCAGAATCCAGAGTTTGGTGTGCAACACCAGGATGGCAGAGGGCACAGAAGACAGGTTCAATGTTTAAAGCACTGCTCACAGACAGTAAGACATATGAGAACTACATATAGGACTATACATCTAACCAGCCTAGGTAAGCAACTAGTGAATCAACCAGTGGAACACCACTGTTCCTGGAACCAGTTCTGGCTTGAGGCTGGGTATCCGGCAGGCTGAGCCAAGCACTGAACAGGCCTTACAGATGCTTACATTCACGCAGATCAATCCCTGGTGGCCTCCCGAACAAGCACGCTCTCTGGGTGGGTTTCCCTTTGGGTAGCCCCTCTTCTCCCCTGCTTTCTGGGTTCTGGGTCACACTACATACAAATAAAATTCATACAGACTAAGGTACTGATCTAATTTTCAGGTTTCCCTAGTCCAAGAGAAGGAAAGAGAGTGAAAGAAACCAAGAACTTGACACACTAAGTACAGGGTGGACTGTAAGAGGTGGTGTCCAGGCAGTGACCACATGACATATGAGTCACAGAGTGGACAGTATAGGGACTGGGGATTGGGGAAGGGGGGTGGTGTCAGGCTGTGCGGCTGATAAAAAACAGCATTAACTGTGTATCGCCAATTTACATGCTCTCAGCTACTTAATATACCCTGGTCGGTACAGACATCAGCTCCCTACCTGGGCTGGTTGTTATCAATCATATTCATGGCTTGAGGCCACATATATGCTTACATCACCGTAGGGAGGCTGACAAGGAACCATGAACAAATCGATGAAACTTTGTTGATAAAAGCAACGCACAGCGTCTCTCACTCATCACATTCTCTGTCAAGAATCTGTAATGACTTCCCATTATCAATGATAACAGCTGTGACAGAGTTAAAGTTAACTTGATCTAGGCTTATATTTTCTATCATGACATCAAGTAGACTATCTCCTGGTTGAGTGAACTCACTCTGTTACCCACAGGCCACCCGCTTGCTGTCTCAGGCCTTTGCTCCCATTCCTGCCTCAAATAACACCCTCCACCGCCTCTGCCTAAGCATTCTTCAAGGCCACACTCCATCCAGTGCTTCCCCACAATCCTCTTTCTGCTGGTTATCTGAATGCTTCCTACACAGAAGTCTCACGGTACTGCTCAGCTCTCAACAATGCCCATCTGTTAACAGTTCCCTGTTATGCAATTTCTGTCCTTTTCTGCAGTTATAGTACAGACTTCTTACAATGACTTGGTATTCTGTGCTCTCTGCCTGTTCCCCACCCCCATGATCACACTGGAAACTTCTACATCACCAAGTTTGAAAAGTGTAGAGGATGCCTGATCAATATTTATCAATGGAAACAAATGTTCTGCACCTTCTGATGCAAAGAAAGCCATAAAAACACCAGTATTCTCAATTCATCTCATAATATGGGCATCATAGATGCTCAATGAACCCCCTCATCTTTACTTTTATATGAGAAAATGAAAGCCTAATTATTCCTTCTTCCCACAGCTCAAGGCTTCAAGTCCCACACTTTCTAGCTCTGTCTCCTCATGGCTCCTGCAACAGCCAGGGGAACAAAGTCAAGTCTGCCTGCTCTCACCAAAATGCCTCTCCCTGCATGGGATAGAGAGAGTAAACTGTGCTGGTGATGTCTGACTGACTCTGCTGTTAAATGCACTATAAAGCTCTCAGAGAACACAAGGGATTTTTCCAGTATAAGATTTCTGGCTAATTTTTACTAAGGAAATAACCAAAATATTATATCTTTCCAAATTCAAAAACAAGCCAGATTAAAAATAAATAAATAAATAAATAAATAAATAGATAGATAGATAGATAGATAGATAGATAAATAAATAAATAAATAAATAAATAAATAAATAAATAAATAAATAAACCAACCCTGCCTGTCTTTCTGCAGTTCCAAGCACCTATAGTAATTTTAAAATCCAGCCATCTAGCTTGGAATTCTCTTAGAGGAGTTTTATGGCTTCTCTTAAAGAAGCTGCTTTTGATTTATGCTGATCATGTCTGGCAGCCAGCATTTTTCTTAATAATAATCATAAATAAGCAAGACAAGGTCGCCTAACCCGAGAGGAACATATCTCTGCTGCCATATCCATTATGGAGCTCTGGATCTATGGGGCTGCTCACCCAGGCCCGATGCTCTTGGCGTCCACATTAAATCCCACACCTGGCACCAAGCCTAGTGCTTTTATTTTCCACTGTCTCCCTCCAGCAGGTTAATCTAACGAGAGGCCCTCAGAGGATAGCATTTATGCGAGGAGGCTGCACTAGAGCAAGGACAAGCACGAAGTCTGCTGTCCACTCTCCAGACGGTTATTTCATGCGCTCTTTCTTCTCCTTTACTGCAGCATAACAGCCACCCTGAATAATACCATCTTGAAGGAAGAAAAGATGATTGAACAAATAGAATGGGAGTCAGAGATGCGAGGCACCAGACTAGAGGATGGGAAAGCCCTGGCAGCCCTCGGACACACAGGGCACACAGGAGTGCCATGCGATCATCTGGACTCTGAAGTTCAACCTGGGGTGATCATAGCAGCAAGGGTTACCCCCAGATATGGTGATGGTCACTGGGTTTTTGTTCCCCAGACACAGACATTGGCTGAGATAAACTTAGCAACTAATATAAATCCATTTTGATGCCATGGTCCTGAGAATACGCCACACAGCTGTTCTGTTACACCAGGTAGGATTTTGCCCTTCACTTGCTCATCTCGGGTCTGCACCCCTGGGTTTGCCGATGGACTTTGAGGGGGTGGGTTGCTATGGAGCACCGTCAGAGGGGAGCGATGCCTGACACACACATGGCAAATAAAGATGTCAGGGGTCTGACAGCCATGATGACTCCCAAACATGTTCACTGTGTAACATCCTTGGAATGTTTCCTGATCTGTGGGGCTATCATCAGGGTAGTGTCTGCACTTCTGACATGAATGCATAGTCCCTGGAGGTTCACTGCTTGTATCTGAGGCAAATGATTTATGATGTGCCTTGACCACAGCTCTTACATTTGGGTTGGAACATTCCAGAGCTGTGCCTACCGGTGGTGGGGTACATGCAAAAGTTGTGAGAAAACCTCTGGGACAGATGATGGAAAAGCCAGAAAGGGAAAGTTCCACTTTCAGCTCTTGTCCCAAATATAGTGGTAGCACCAATCAGCTATTGGGTGATGATTTTGGAGAGCCTGGGGTCTTACCAAAGGGCCGTGGTAGAGCAAAAGCAGGGTAGAAGGACAGGACCAAGGCCAGTCTCACTTAGACCAAAGCACAGACTTGCACATGGGTCTGAACATGAAGGCTTCTTCTAAAATACGAGTTCTTAAACTAAAGAAACAGTAGAAGCTATTTCTCTGGAAGCCATTTAAGGACCAAGCTGAATCAGAAAATCTTCTGAAGCAGCTAAAGTCTATACTTCCTTTTCTCTTCTGTCTCTCTATCCCTCCCTCTTTCTCATTACTGTCCTTTCAAGTTGCCCATGGTCTGGGTTTTTCTTTCCCTTTCCTATCATAACTTACTGTCACATGTCAACCCAAAACTCCAGTCAACAAATCCATAGGTTAGTTCCTCTGGAGTTTCTGTCTTTTGAAGGAGATTCCTGTAAATGGCAAAGAGTTTTTCCATAAACATGCATTTGGGGTATCAGACAATATGAGGAGATGGCCTCTGGTTGGGGATTTGGGGGCTTGGAGAGGGTTCAGGTTCCATGGTGTATGTGCATGGGATTATTGGCAACTGTATTTGGAGTGCAAGTGGAGGAAGTCTCTTCCACTGTATTTTAAGTGCAATACAATATGCTCCAACCCATTTCCAGGGAGAGCCCGCCAGGGTCTTGGGGAGCTCCAGCCCTACATCTCAGCTCTGCAACCCCTAGGTGATAAAGGTGACTACTCTGACTTCATCCCTCAGAAGACCCCCAGCAGCAACACTCCTGTCTTCCATCAGATGAACCTAGGGCTCCTCCCACTTAGTGAGGGGAACCAAAAAGAAGCAGGCAGTTTTGCCCCTAGGGCTGTATGGAGTGGGGGATCCTAGAGGCTGTGGCAGAGCCCTCCTCTCTATCAGTTTGGGAGCGAGCGAGGGCAGGCATCTGTAGCCTTAAGGCACAAAGATGCCCTGCAATAGGTCAGTTTTCTAATAGTAAACAGGGCCCACCTTCCCAGCTGAGGCCAGTAGGGTGAGCAAAGGAGAGCCCTGGTATTAAGTCCATGCCAGCCCAGAACGCCCAACCCCCACCCCAAACTGACAGGACAGGGCAGTGGTGGGACTGAAGCAACAGGTCCTGCCCTTGACCTCTCCTGAGACTGGGACTCAGATGCTTACCTGAATTGGAGCGTTTCTTTGGGGTCTTGAGGCTCCTGCACCTCCCGCTGACAGAGCTGCTGTTCTCGCTCATGGAGTCCTGAGCAGAGGACGCGCTGCCCGTGGCCTCGCTGTCCCTCATCATGCTCTCGTAGCCACTGCTGCCGCCACTGTGGTAGAACAGTGCGGTCTTCCCCATGGCGGGCGGAAGCTCCCCGCTCAGCACGCTGCTGTTGTCGCTGCCATGCCCGCTGCTGCAACGATGGGGCTTCCGCGGGGGCGTGATCTTGCTGTAGGGTGAGGGCAGCAGGTGGGCGGGGGTCGGTTTGTCATCAGCGGGCGCTCCTCCGCGCTCCTCCACCTCCTGCCCAGCACGCACATGCAGGCCTCTGGGGCCCGCACTGCCCTGCAGCAGCTCTGAGATGCGCCCGTTGACGGCTCGCAGGGGCAGCTTGGAGGCCAGGCCTGAGCCTCCTGAGCCTCGGCTCCGGCTCAGAGACTGGGTGGACCAGGACATGTGCTTCCCACTGGGGGGCAGATTGGAGCTCTGGCCCACCGACTGCGGCAGGGACTTGGTGGAGAAGCTGAGGGTTTTGGTGGTGGAGGTGGACAGGCCGCGCGCCTTGGGGCTGGCCAGCAGGAGCTTGCTCACAGCGGAGATCTTGGACTGGCTGGCCTTGGGCGAGGCCCCAGCCGACTGGCTGGAACCTGGCGCGGTGGGCGAGGTCCCGGTGCTGCGGCCCAGGCTCCTCCCTGTGCGGGGCATGGTGCTGTCCTTGCCCGCGTGCATGCGGGAGCTCATGGAGGACAGGCTCTCGGCTCTCTCCAGGGAGAGGCATTCGTAGTGGCTGACTGTGGTCCTGCCCAGAGAGTTGGTCCTGCTGGCCAGCTGCTCTAGCTTGGCACTGAAGAGCTTGCTGCTGCTGCTGGCATCCTTCATCTTGCTGCAGGACTCATCTGGGAAGCTGGCCAGGAAGGGCACTGGTTGGTTCAAGGGGCTGCTGGTGCTGCTGCTGCAGGCGCTGTGCTGGGGGCTGGCCCGGTTCTTCTGCTCTAAGCTGGACTTTCGGACAGGGGGCAGCGGAGGGGTCGCTTTGGGCCGAGCCAGGACACAATGCTTGGGGGACGCCACCTTCCTCTCCAGGGCTGCCTTGGAGGGCTGGACGCCCAGCACGGTGGCGATGCCGTTGGTTTCTGCCGCACAGTGGTAAAAGAGGCTGTCCAACTCATCCTGCCGGCTGGCTTTCTGAAAAGCCCTGGGAAGGCTGCTGGACTTCAGATTTCTAGTAGGCTGCACCGGGCTCTGGGCCGCCAAAGTGGGCAGGGTCATCTCAGCGCCATCCACAACCCTTCTGAAGTTGTCGGCCACAGGGGAGGCAGACACCTCCCCGCTGCCGCTGCTCAGCCTGTCACCGGGGCTGGCCTTCCTCTCCTGTTTCTGCTCCGCCCTGGCCTCCGGCCTTGGGGAGCCCGCAGACGCTTCATACCTGATACCTTCTTCATCAGAATAGGTGTTCTCCTTTTTTGACTCTTCTTCTCGTTTTAGCCAGGGGTCCTCAAATTTCATCTCTTTCTTTGCACTGGTTTCCTTGCTCTCCTGTACCTGCGCTGTTTTGGGGGTTGAGCCGAGGGTGGCAGGGGATGCCTCCGGCTCTTGGACATTCCGGGGGCTCATGGCGATACAGGGGTAAACTGTAATGTTGGTCTTCATTGGAATGTACCCATCGCAGCTGCTCAGGTTTGCTGTGTTAGAGATGGTGACCATGGCTTTGCCCAGCGTGGATATCTTGCAGCCTTTGATGGGGGCTGCTTTGTTGAAGGAATCTTCTCCCATGTCAGACAAGATGAGCAAATTGTCGGAGCCAGCCTTGGGCTTCTCTCGGCAAACTACGGTGGTGTTCTGGATGCTGCTAACAAACTCTGAGGCTGGGGGATCTGCCATTGCTTCCCCATGGCCGAAACATGTCTGGGCTATGAAGCTGTGGCACGACTGCTCGCCGTCACTGCCTGTGCTCATCTCACTCAGCCAGGAGCTGATGGAAGAACGCCTGCTTCCTGCCTCCCGGCCCTTCTCGTCCAGGCTCAGCTTCGGGAGGGGCAGGAACTGCGTGATGCTGACCTCAGAGACAGGAGCCACATTCGAGTAGCACTCCAGGTCCTCGCTGATGCTGCCTATGATGCTGACGGGCCGGGAGCCTGAGGCCAAGGCCTGCACGGAACAGTCGCTGTTGAAGCTGATGATGCTGGTGGGGCGGCCACTGTCCAGGACTCCACTGATGGTCAGCTCCTCCACCAGCGTGAACACCAGCTCGTCCTCTCCATTCAGCTCCAGGGGCTGCTGCACAGTCACCATGGTGGTGCTCAGTATCTCCTTCTTGACCTCTGGGGACATTGCTGCCAGGGGCTCATCCTCCACGGGGGTATCAGGGAATCCTTCACTTCCAGCAGACATGGATTTCTTTAAAACCTGGGGGCTCATTCCAACTGGGGGGGTGCGCACATCAGGTTGCAGCAGGGATTCACTGGATACCATGCCAGAGTCCTTGCTCAAGGGAGGCAGGGGGGCAGGGGAAGGCAGCACACCTTTCTGGGTATAGACTTTGCATCTCTGGGAAGGAGAGCTGGCAGGCTTGTACTCTGAGGTCTTCGACAGGCTGGCCACACCCAGCCGGGGGGAGCCCATTGACCTGGGTTTACCTTCCACAAAGCCACAGGAGTTCAGGCTTTCTCGGCTGCTCTGGAGGCTGGGGCTCTGCACCAGCTGGGAACTGTGCTGGCTGCTGCTGCCTGGGATGCGCCTCGGTGAGGGAGGGGTAGGGCTGCTGGTAAGCGCTGTGGCAGGAACAGGTGAGTGATTCCTCTGCATCTTGAAGGCCAAGGGGTCAGTGGCTTCTCTATCAGCCAGGTGATCATCTAAGCCATTATCTTCCTTGTCAGACTCACAGGGTGGGTTTGCCCCCACTGCTGCTTGGCTTACTGGACACTTGCTTGCTTGCTCTGCTCCAAACTGGGTAGGCAGCTCTTCAAAAGGAAACTTACTGGGCTCTTCGCTGCCATCTATGCAATCCAGCCTCTCCTGCAGCTCAGCAAATGTGTTGCACTTCAAGCAGTCCCTTTCCGACTTGCCCACTGCAGCTTCCGCAGTCTCCACGGGCCGGCTGTCACCCCTGGTCTTCTGCAAAGCTGGCACAATAGGCACAAAGTCTGGGGGGCCCTCATTGTCAGTGAGTTCCTTATCAGAGAGGGCCGTGCCATTTGGCCCAATGTAGATAACTGTGTCGCAGGACTGCTCGCTGCTGGAGGAGTAGTCAGGGTCACTGGACAGGTGAGGGAGTGGGAAATCCGAATCCACAGCAGCCCTGGCATGAAAGGGTCTCAACTGGGTGGGCCGGCGCATTCTGCCTTCTTCACAGGAGCTCTCTCCCCCAGAGGAGCTTGATGTGTACTGTGAGTGAAAGAGGACAGTCACATAGGCAGCCCTTCTGAAATAGCCCTCCCAGGGAGTCCGACATCTCAGTGCAGGCGGCAGAGGCCTATGACCAGTACAGGCTGCCCAGGCCTCCCTGTCCCCTCACCCCCACCCTAACATGGCCATTACTCAGGGTGCGCTGACCAGTGATCGCCATGCCTTGGATGTGAAGGATAAATCCTCTGTGGCACAAAGGGCGTTCCTGAAAGGAGGTGACCAGCCTCAGCCCCATCTGACCTCCGATGGGCTTAGCACACCTCCTGAACTTAGCACACCAGACCATTTGAAGGGCTCTGTGCCACAGAACGTTTGTTTTTGACAGCAAATACAAAGACACCAAAAGGAAAGGGAGAAATTCCACATGTTACAACACATTGGCCTTTAATACAGAAACCCCAGTCACAACTTTTCTCAAGCATTCATGTAACAACACTGCCATCCTGGCTTTGCCTCTGCCTGGGAAAAGGAGCCTGGTAGTTTCTAGCAGACTCTTGGTATCAACCAGATACCACCAAATTCACATGGCAAACCATGTGAATTTGAAAATGAAAATGCAGGAGAAGCAAGGCCACATGAACAAGAGTTGAACAATCCTCTCTGGGACCATCCAGTTGAAGGAGACAGTCTCACTGGACCAAGGTAGGGGAGAGAAAAATAGAATATGTGCGTTCCTCCAACATTTCCCATCTTTTAGTAGCAATCCAGTTGAACGACCTAAAGTGGAACAAGTGCTCCTTGGTGGGGGGTACAGATTGGATGACCAGGGAAGACCTCACATGTGGGGAGAGATGAGTTGACTGTCCTCTCTGTTGCCTGGAGGTTTTCCTGTCCCATACGATGATGCCAAGCCACATGTTGGCAGCTACACTTGCCAGTGCCCTGAGCAATTGGGAAATTCGTCTATGGATCTGTCTTTCTTCTGATTCAGTTCCAGGCCAGGGCACCATCCACCAGACCCTCCCACACCTCCTTACCTTTGTTTTCTTCTTCTTCATCCTCAAGACTCTGGAGGCGATCTGGATGGTGGACAGGGTTTCTGCATAGTTCCCGGCCGCGGCGGAGATGTGAGCTATCATGGTGGTGCGGCAGTTCACGTTCCCCAGGGATTCCCGCAGCAGCATGGTGAGCTTGCTTTCTCTGCCAAGCAAAGTGAATTAAGGCTGCATTAGTGGGCCATGCTTCACTTTGGCTGTCAGGGTAGGACTTCAGACCTCTCCATGGTTTTTGCGTCGTGGGCAGTGTTTTTTCCTACCCACCCCCTTTTTTTAATGGCATACTAATTAACATCATTTTCAAGCACTGGGCTATTTGTAGTTGGCAGCTGAACAAGAGCTTCTAACCCCAAGAATGGAATTCATGCAAAACACCTCCCTTGGCACTTCTGCCCTGGTTGTGATGGGGTATTCCTATGTGTCTGTGTGCATGCATATGACATTGCACTTAATGAGACCTGGGAATAGAAATGAGAGGAAGGGATGAAGAGAAAATGGCTTTCTGACTGGTGATTTGGCATGCTATCTGCACACAGTCCTTCTCTGTGAGTTTGTGCAAACAAGTAATTCCTGAAAAAAAAAAAAAAAGTAGTTTCCCAGTCATGAACTTCTGCTAAAGACCTGTATGGTTTTAATACATACATGCAAAGGTCTTTTGGCAAGGAGTTGCAACTACATATTTTGCACACAATAGTAATGAAGCAAAAAGGATTCTTATTCCTGGCTATCATTGAGCAAATACAGATTGAGGCCTCAGCACTTATTCAATCAGCAACAGAATGTGGAACTTTCTAGAAAGGCCTCCTCTGGGGCCAGTCAGTGAGTGATAAGAATAAAGCCCAAGAGTTTACTGATGGCGTTTTTAGGCCCTTTCAAAATTGACCTGGAGGAACAACTCATATTTTTCCATTTCTATACTTGCCCCTACATTCTTCTGGCTTGCTTTTAAAAGGTTTCTGCCTATATCCTCATGAACACGTGTGCATCCTCTCAACCACTGCCAAATGTCACTTCATCTCTGAAGCTGTCCCTGAACCTGCAAGTCAAGGCAGGCATTTTTAGTTCCCATGCCCTGTGCTCATTCCTCAGTGCCGTGTTTATAATGCCAGGTGAGAGGTCTTTGTCCTCATGTCTGTGTCCACGTCAGGTTGTTAGTCAGCTGCCCCCTGCGGAGTTCCCTGGAGAGGGACCTGCCAGCTTGGCAGATTCGGCTGCTGTCAGCAGAGATTAGAACTCAGAAATAGAGGAACCATGTCACACGTGACATGCATCACGCCTTCAGGGAGTGAAGACTGTAGTGTAAGAGCAATAGTTTTTCCTTTCCATCTGGGACCAATTAAGGTGTAGTTTCAGGGACACCAGGCTCACTATCTCAGATTGAGGATCATTTAAAAATGTATCAGGGTTTCCCTTCAAGCAAAATAATCAGTGATGAAAGTAGGGTGGGGGAGGGGTATCCTATGAACTGAATGTTTGTTTTTCCCAAATTCATGCATTGGAATCCTAACCTACAGTGTGATATGATCTGGAGATAGGGTCTTTGGTAGGTAATTAGGTCTTAAGGGTGAAGCCTTACAAAAAACTCTCTGTCCCTTTGTGCCAGTAAGGATAGAAAAAAGACAACATCTGTGATACAGGAAGCCAGTTCTCATCAAACACCAAATCTGTTGGTGCCTTAACCTTAGACTCCAACCTCCAGAATAGTGAGAAATAAATTTCCATTGTTTAAATCACCCAGACTATGGTAATTTTTTTTTTTATAGCAGCCTCAACCAACTGAGACAGAGAGGGAAGAGGATGTGGAGAAGGAGCAGGGCCTGACTGGAAACATGAAACTCCCTCCCAATTGTATCCAGCAGGAATGTCACAGGCACCACCAGAGCTACCAGCAGACAGGGGAGTTAGGTTTCTTGGGCTTCCAGCCTCCCAATAATACTGTCAACTACATGTTTTTTTTTTTTTTTCATCAGACATCATCTTGTGAATCAACAAATACAGTCACTTTTCCATAGTCTCATCAAGCAAGCTAGATGGTATCTTTACCAATATTTTTTTTTTACTTTCCCATATATTTGCATCTTAAATCATTAACATTGAACTCATGCCAATAGCATGAGAATGTGCCTGAATGAAGTTTATCTAACGGCACATTTTCTCTGTAAGGCTCATTAGCCTTTGACCCTGAGGAAAACCACTCAGCATTGCTCCATTATATGGAAGGCTGGGGCAGAACATCTTAAAAAGAGAAATCACCAACAAAAGCACATAAGCATGAACCAAGTAGACTGTGAAAAGGACCCTTGTTTACAGAAAGAGAGGGAAAAAAGAAGGCAGGGCAAGTTTGCCTTGTTTGACCTCATCTGAGAATGCGTGCATTGGGTAATTGGAAGTCTCTGACATTGTGCATGTCTGTAAATGAAGGCTAATGAGCCCCTAAGATTGATTTTTGGGGTTACAAATAAATTTTAGTAAGGAGGCAGATTCACAAACTTGGACTCTGTGAATGAGGAGGATTGGCTGTACTATTAAGTTCCCAAAGTGCCTTGCTAATGAGTTACACTCTGCTGAAGTCACATCTCACTTATTTCTCTCTGTGATTCTCAGGAAATGATACCAAAGACAGAAAAACATATATGATGTTCTTACATCAGACTGTTTTAGTCTATGTATTCCCACTTGATTTCCCATTCATGAGTCAATTACAGGACACAATTTTTTTTTTAAGTCCACATTGTAGGGCATATGTGTTGCTTGGCAACCAGCATTTTAGCTCTCCTTGTGGAAAGTCAGTAAAATTTCCTATAAGACTCCTTTACATGTTTCACATTATTTTCTAGACTTTAAAACATTTCCTTGTGGGAGTAAGTGGACAAAACGCCTTGTTTCTACTTTTTTTTTTCTTATCTTATGATGATCCTTTAACCTGGAAGAAAGACAATGAAGTTACAGAGGAAAGGGAACAGACTCTGTTGTTCACTCAGTGGCTTTGGTAGGAAGAAAAAAAAAAGATTCAGAAGAGTGTCTAGGCTGACGGTCAAGAAAGACTATGCCTTTTTATCAAGACTGAGACAAGAGGAGGCATGGAGCTGTGGGCAGTTGAGCCCAGTGCCAGGCTGGCGATGGGTTCCAGAGTCTCAGGTTCCCTATGGGAGCACAGGCTGGGCAGGAGCAGGCAGAATGATGATGGGACAGGACTGCCCAGGGCTGCCTCTCTTTCAAGCAGTCATATCTTAGGGACACATATTCACATCCCTTGAGCCCAACAGCACACCCTATTTTTAAAATGATTTTTGGAAACATGCCTTCCATCTACAAACAAGCCAACCTTTTTAACTGACATAGCAAGAGGACATGAAAAAGTCAGAATAATGAACAAATTGAATTAATAATCATTTTAAAAGGACATGAAAGTGCACATAGCATTCTAGAACGGGTGGACAGGCTAGTATTCACAGGCCACATCTGGACCACTGATTTTGGAAAGTTTTATTAGAACACAGTCATACCTATTTAATATCACTTCTGACTTCTTTTGTCCTACAATAGCAGAGTTGAGTTGCTGCAGTGGAGCCCATATGATACACATGGGCTCAAATATTTACTATCTTGTCCTTTGTAGAATTTGTTGACTGTACTCTAAAGCGGTGATCTAACTTGGCTTCATCCAGACACAGTGCCAGGGAGTCACCAACCAGAGCATGAAAATATGTTTTAATTCCCTTACTATGTAGCAATATTTCTGTTTTTATATTTGTCTTTTGGTTCATGTTACACAAAGGTGAGCTAATGTCAGTAGTATGGAAAAAGACAGAGGAACAAATGCTAGGTGTTGGAAATGAGTGAAGCACCAGGTCACACCTATCAGCCACTGCCCAAATCACTTCCTATTTTGTGCAGATTCAGAGTCGATCCCTCAGAAACAGTTGTGAGGCTGAGTTCACTCACTGGGCTCATTAACTCATTCATGCCTACAGCTGTTTGTTCCAGAAGCATTTTATGAGTGCTGTGCAGGTGATGAACTCAGGAACCTACTGTCCAATGAGGGACAGATACACGAACACAGTCATATGAAATCATTTGTTACAGCTAATTAGGAAGAACATATATTATACACGTGAAAATGAAAGGTCCTTGGAAGGTGGTGGACACTTCTTTCACCACAGGGGAACACCCAGGCCTGCACAGCCACAACACTACTCTGTCTCCTTGCCTGGCACTTTCCTCGATGGCAGAAATCAAGGCAGTACAAAAAACCCCTCTATTGGCTTGAGATTCTCTCTAATGCCCAATAAAACTCTAAATGGCTTTCTAGACAGTCTGGAATCTATTGCTCATTATCTGCAGACTCATAGAAGAACCCCTCCCAACTGATGTCTGGTACAGAACTGCTGATGGAATAGTGTCCGAAGTCATACTACAATGTTGGCCAGGTGATTTCATGCCCTTCCATGGACAGTAGTAAATGTCCATAAAAGAGGTGAAGAACTCTGGAGGAAGAAGCAGGTATCTGTGGACTGTGTTCTCCTGAAGGAGAAAAATATGGTGAGCTCAAATCACCAAGTTGGAACAGACCTTCTATCCAGTCCCACTTCTCAGGAAGAGAGAAAGTAGACGTCTATTTATAACAGACAGGGGTGCTATAAAAATGTGTCCCCAATACAGATACAGTGATGGCACCCAGTAAACAAAGATGAGCTGGACTCCTTCACCGATTGTTAATAAGACACTGAAATGAAAGAGCTTAGTTGATTCAGAAAACTGATTACCTCCAGAACAATTTGCAAGAGAATGATTCCCATGGGAGGAAGAGCTGAAGCAGGTACATAAATCATAAACACATTCATGTGTGCACTGAAATCCCCACTACAACATATGCACAGGCATACTCCTTTTGGAAAAGGGAAACAGTGGTTTTTTTCCCTTTTATTTTTTAAAAGTCATTTACCTTTGGAATTCAAAAAGGAAACCACACGCATTGTATTAATGTCAGATGTTCAGATCAAGCTAACAACTTGATTTTAAAAGCCAAGTTAACACCATAGGCTCGTGAGGTGCAAACAGCATCATTTTGGTATGTCTCAGATGCAGGCTAATGCATGGGAAAGATGTGTTCGCCATACCTTCCTGGTGATCTTCCTGGCATCATGGTGACTCTAGAACTTTGATGGCAGTGCCCAGTGAGAAGCAGCAGAAAAGTGGTGGTGTTAACATGAGTCTGCTATTGTAGGTGATGGAGCAGTTTCCCCCAGCAGGATTTGGAACATGATGAATAATTATAAGAGCTCCCTTTGGGACACTGCAAAGTGCCCATTTGGCTTATCCAAGACAGAGGTTTGGTGGCCTGGTTTGGTGGCCAGTGAAATCTGAGTCATGACAGTGAAATCAGTTCACATGACTGAGTCATATACACTGGAAGATGAAGCCTAAGGAAATTTGGG
>PVHY01009718.1:6606-54967 GCA_004024945.1 Uropsilus gracilis
GCCAGGAGTGGGGTGAAGTATGCTAAGTTGAAGAGATATTAGTGCATTTATCCAAGTAACTTGGCATTTCGTACAAACAATCACGTTGCAGTTATAACGTGTCAAGCTCTGTCCTAATGACTTTACAGGAATGATCTCATTTGCTTTTCACAACAACCTGAATTGATGTTATTTTTACTTTATGGATTAGAGAACCAAGGCACTGAGAGGTTGCCAGACATTAAACAACTCATAATTGCCAGAGCCAGAGCCAGGGTGCAGCTCCAGAATCGATGATCCTAACCACCAAGCCATTCCTATATCTGCAGATACCTGTTTTTCTATGCACACCCTGTCCTCATTCCACCTCCACTAGATAATCAGCTCCTCTTAAGAGAGCCCCAGAAGCACCCTTAGCCCTCAGCTTCAGTAAATAGTATGTGGGAGGACCTGGCCCCTGCACTCTCTGCGTTATTTTCTTCACCCTCTCCCTGGGAAGGTAGGTGAAGAGAGGACCAGGGAACTGTGTGAGAAGAGGGCAGTAAATAATAACATAGCTATAATTAGCTCAACTGTACAGTGGTTATTCAATAAAGACTGAGCTGCTACTGCATGCAAGGTCTTATGCTGGGTGGTGGGGATATGGCAATGAATGTGCCTGCCCTTTGGGGTATGTTTTGGGATTTCTGGATAGGCAAACTTTTTTTTGAGACTAGATCTCGCTATTTTTGCCCGTGGAACCGCAGGCTCACATTACCTGGGGTACCACAGACTCAAGCAATCCTCAGCCTCAGCTTCCCAGGTAGCTGGGATTACAGGCGCGCGCCACCTCGCCCAGCTATTTTTTTGGGACTAGGTCTTGCTACGTGCCCTGGTGGGGCTCGAACCGTGATCCCTGGCCCCTGCTGTGGCTTCCACCTACAGGCTGGTTTTTTGCTTTTTTTTTTTTTTTTGAGACTAGGTCTCGCTATTTTTGCCTGTGGAACTGCAGTCTCATGTTGCCCAAGGTACCACGGACTCAACCAATCCCGAGCCTCAGCTTCCCAGGTAGCTGGGATTGCAGGCACGCGCCACCATGCCCAGCTATTTTTTTTTGGAACTAGGTCTTGCTACCTTGCCCTGAGCAGGACTCGAACTGCAATCCCTGGTCCCCACCGTGGCTTCCTAGGCTGCCGCTTACAGGCATGCGCCACTGTGCCCAGCCTAGGTCTCGCTATTTTTGCCCATGGAACCGCAGACTCATGTTGCCCGGAGTAGCACAGACTCAAGCAATCCCCAGCCTCAGCTTCCCAGGTAGCTAGGATTATAGGTGTGCACCACCACGCCCAGTTATTTTTTGGAACTAGGTCTCATTATGTTGCCCCTGGCAGGTCTCGAACCATGATCCCCAGCCCCAGCCCCAGGAAGCACCCCTTAGTCAAGGTGCTGAGAGACAGGAGGTAAAGGAAGAGTGATGGTATGGCAATTGAAATCTTGCCATCGCAGCCTCAGTTTGGTCTTAGGGGATTACAGTGGTACCCCTCCCCAGGTGAAAATCTCCTCTGTGGAGTCAGTCATATGGGGGTGACAAATGTAGAAGACACCCCCATCTCTTATCACTATGACTTACTACTTACTCAGGGCTTGAGGCATGGTGGCTGGGATCTTGTAGGCAATATAAAAGCAAAATAAGCACAAGATAGAAGCAGGAAATGATTCTCCATCTGGTCACCCATGGGAGGGTTGGCAGGGGGAAGTAGAGAGGGGAGCAGCAGGTGTGTATAAGTTACTGGGCAGATCCTAATCGTTGGGGATTTCTTGGGTATTTACTGGATTATTAAGAACTAAATTAGAACTTCTGCCTCCAGCTGTGATTAAATGACTTGTATCCCACCCATTCTCCTTGAGAACAAGCAGAAAAGCTGGGTAAAGGTTTTTGTTCTTGTTTTTAAATCAGTTTGAAGGCCAAGGAAAGCAAATTCCCTTTGAGGTGATCACTTGTCCCCGGGGTTCGAGACAATCATGGGCAACATAATGAGATCTAGTCTCTTTTAAAAAAATGCAAAAACAGTCCCAAAACTTGCTCAAAAGAAAATAGGTCTAAAAAAAATTGTATAGCCACATAATAGAATACTATACAATCGTGAACATGACAGCTACAGCTAGGCAAATATAATCACTCATAACAGACCTGAGTGACAGCATGGAACACAGCACTGAAAAGTGTGCACTCCATCCAGCCTGCCTGATGTGCGACCCTGGCTCTACCACTGGGAGGTACTGGGAAAATCATGTGCCCACTCTGTGCCTCAGTTCCCTTCGTAAACTGGGCATGGAATAGTGTTTATCCCACAGGCTATTATGAGTTGTATTTACAAAGAAGTCACAGTAGTGCCTGGCACACACACATTCAGTGCCATAGGAGTGTGTGTTAGATAAAAAGGGAAAAACAAGTCTCTGAAGATTACAGGATTTTAAGGAGTTCAAACACCACAAAAACTAAACAAGATGTGGAAGCATTTGAATGTGCTATAAAATTCTTTTTCGATAAAGGGGATGATTTAAATCAATTTGGGAGCTGTGGGGAGACAGGGGTAAGAGATGGGGGTGAGCCAGCAGATGCTCTTTGTTGAGGGTCTCAAGAGAGGGGTGTGGTCCCAGGCACTGCCTTGAAATTAAAAGTCTTAGTACAACAACCCTGCAGGACTAAGGATGGGCCTCAAGCCCAGGCCAACTACACGCTTTGGGGAGGAAGCAGGCTGCCCAGCCCCATGACTACTCCCACCACAGGGCGTCCTGCACCGCAGGGCGTCCTGCAGAAGTGCTGCAGTGGCCTGCCTCTTGCTACCAGCCAAGAGGGAGGAGGGCCTGAGCCAGTCTAAGGGAGCTGGCTCCCTGAGACTAGGAAAGGACATGAGCTGGTCCAGAAGATGGGCCTAACCAGTCAAATGGAGGAGGACTCAGTATGAGGCGGGAGGGTCCAAACCTGTCCTAGGGAGGTCAGGCCCACAGAGGGGCCCCTGGAGGACTTGTTTCCCCTGTGGTTTTTTGCACTTCCTGTTCCCCTACTCACTGCGGAAGTTCCATTTCTTACTCTGCACCCTGAGCCTAATCGGAGAGAACAAGGGCAGAAGACACCATGAGTGGGGGCCCTGTGGGAGGCAGGCCTGGGGGCCGAGGAGGTCCAGGGGTTCAGCAGAACATTCCCTCTACCCTCCTCCAGGACCATGAGAACCAGCGACTCTTCGAGATGCTGGGACGGAAATGTTGGGTGAGCTGGGGATCTCCTGACCCTTGGTCTCCCTCTCTTGCCTTCTCTTCCTCTCCTCCTCATCTTTCCCATCCTCCCCCTCTCCTCCTTTCCTCCCTTGCCTCTCTCCTCATCTTCCCCATCCTTCTCTTCTTTGTGCCCCCTTCCCCTCAGCCTTTCCTTCTCTGTTGTCTCTCCTAAAATCCACTTACCACCCCCAGCCCCAGCCCCAGGAAGATCTCTATGTCTTTTCATTCCCTCTGGCTACAGTTTTCTTCTGGCCCTTGACAGCCACAAGCATGGAAGGACCAAACCCTCTGGCTGCCCTGATTAGACTCCGCTGATCCCACTCTCCCCTCCCAGACACTGGCCACCGCGGTTGTTCAGCTGTACCTGGCACTGCCCCCTGGAGCGGAGCACTGGACCAAGGAGCATTGTGGAGCTGTGTGCTTCGTGAAGGACAACCCCCAGAAATCCTACTTCATTCGCCTTTATGGACTTCAGGTGATTCCCCCCCACCCATGTCCCACTGGATATGCAAACCAGTTTTCAGCCTGTAAACCTGAACCTGTGCCCATAACCCTGAGCCCTTGAACAGATCAGTGGACCCTGAGCCTAGAACCAAAGACTCCATCCATATATCAAATTCTGGTTTGTTCATATAGATCAGCAATGACTTACCTAGATTCTCCATGTCAAGATATTTAACCCCTCTGATACTAGTATATTCCTAAGGCTAACCTGTTCCATAAATGCCAAACAAATGAGCACTATTTTTACCTGAACCTCAAATCTGTCATAAACTCAACACTTTGGATTCCAGATATCCCCACCAAAACTCCTGAACCCCACATGCTTCTCTAGCTCCTAGGCCATAAATCTGCTCCACAAACCCCTAACTTGAATATGCCATTGAGTCTTGAAATCCTAATCTGTCCGTTTAAACCCACATGAACCCATTTTCCTATATAAAAACTCTTGAACACCCAAATACTAAGGTAACTTAAGCCAAAAATCTGTTCCACAACCCCCAATCTGAAGTCTCTGGGCATAAACCCCTATTTATTTTCCTAAATCCCCACAGACAGACTGGTATAATGACTTCAGTGCCCCAGGACCATCAGATATTGATCAAATTCCTAAGCCATAACTCTGCTCCTCAAAACTCAAATTTTGACTTTTGACTGAAACCTTCCCCAAACTTTCAAGTCTCAAATTTCAACCTCAACCCCCAAATGTGGAACCCAATTTTCCAAAATGAAAAGCCCCATTAAAGGAGGATACAGGGTGGAGTCTATGAACAGGTCCTGTTTTCTAGAGTCCAGAATTCTCAAATTTTAGCCCCAAGCCTACATTTAAGGCCTTAAACCCTAAACCCAGGTCTCTCACAGTTTTTTGACTTCCCTACTGCAACTTAGCCCTCTTTATCTGCCACCTAGACCCCCAACTCTCTGATGCTGAGTTGGGAATCTCCAACTCAGGTCCTAGGGCCCCAAATCTGGACATGGTGCTTCCTGCCCAGATAATTGAGGCCTGCCACACCTCAGTGAGAACATGCCTCCCACCTTCTGCCTCTCCAGGCTGGCCGGCTGCTCTGGCAACAGGAGCTGTACTCACAGCTGGTCTACTCCACTCCCACTCCCTTTTTCCATACCTTCGCTGGAGATGTAAGTGAACGCCTGTGCCTCAGTTTGGGTGTGGGGAAGAGACGGGAAATGTGTGGGTCTGGATGGCTGCTGACCCCAAGGTGTATGCAGGACTGTCAAGCAGGGCTGAACTTTGCAGACGAGGGTGAGGCCCAGGCCTTCCAGGCCCTGGTGCAGGAGAAGATACAAAAAAGAAATCAGAGGCAAAGTGGAGGTGAGATCTTGGGGGGAGGAAAGGTTGAGCAAAGATGAGTACGTGTGGGGAGCTGAAAAAAAATCCCTCCTGTGGTTCTGTTTCCCTGTCCATCTGTCTCTCCACAGACAGACGTCAACTACCCACCCCACCAGCACCAGCCAATGAAGGTTAGTCTTCAAGTGAAAGTAAGGGTAGTAAGGAGCCCAGGAATCTGTGGCAAGGTTGTGATAGCTCTCTACCCACTCCATCTTCCCAGAGAGAAGAGGAGGTCTCCCTCCCCTACCCCCGCACCCAGGTGGAGAACAAGGGGGTGAGTACTGATTCTTCCCTATGTCTCAGGGTGGACAGGTGGAAAAGGTAGCAGATAGATGGATGTGTGGGGAGGGGGTGGGATAGTGGGTGGATGGGTAAGCAAGTGCATAGATGTGTGACTTTAAGGGGGACGGATGTATGTGTGTGCATGCATGTGTGTGTGTGGATAGATTGGGCAGTGGACAGATGATTGAACGGGAGGATGAACTGATGGGAGAATGAACTGAAAATGCAGATAAATGTATAGATATCTAGGTAGCTGTATAGATGTATAGCTGAATAAGTACTTGGAGAAATGGATGAAAGGATGATTGAGTGAATGAATGAGCGAGTGAATGAATGGAATAGAGAATGAATGAATGAGTGACAAAATTTCAGTCAGTGAAGAAAGCAATAATTGAATAAGTGACTGAGTAAATGAATAATTTTATAAATTAATTAGTCAATGAGTCAGTGAATGAATGAGTTAATTAATACTTAAATGAGAGCATGAGTGAATGAGTAAATGAATCAGTGAATTATGACTGACTTGCAAAACCCATCCATGCCTCCATAAACCCAGTTCCCTCTATGAACATCAAAACACACACAGATTTCCCCAATGGTCTTCCTGTCTCATACCCCTATACTTTGGTTGGTAGGTAAGTAGGTCAGTCAATGGTCCAGTAACCCTGTTTTCCCAATAGGCCAAACAGCCAGCCCACTCTCACTGGGGCTGGTGACAGTGGACATCCAGAATCCAGACATCACAAGTTCACGATACCGTGGGCTCCCAGCACCTGGGCCTGGCCCAAGTGATAAGAAGCGCTCAGGGAAGAAGAAGATCAGCAAGGCTGATATTGGTGCACCCAGTGGATTCAAGTAAGAATGTTACCCCAGTGGGCCCAATAGAACTGACAGGGGGGAGGGTGCAGGCAGATGAACAGGTGGAGAAGAGAACTGAGTGAATGGGTTAGAAGCTTGGACAGATGGGTGGGTGGAAGCAGGGCCAGGATTAAAGAGACATAAGTGAGGCACCAAGCTGGCAAAATTTAAGGATGCAGTCACTCTCAGGAGCAAGCCACCTCAGCTCATAACTTTGAGAGTGAGTGCCTCCTTAAGTTTTGTACTCTAGGCACCTCATTTGCTTTACACTAGTCACACCCTGGGTGGACTGGAGGGTGAGTGGATGGGTGGATAGATAGGTAGGTGGATTAATAACGAATGACTGGATAGGTTGGAGAAAGAATGGATAGATGGTCAGATGGATGAGTGGATGGGCCAATTGGAAGTGACTGGACAGATGGTTGGTTGAGAGTGAACAGAGAGTGATAGTTCATAGGTAAAGTGAATGGGGATAGATGGGTGGCAAGATATGTGAGTGAATGAACAATTCAAAGGATAAATAGAAGTATATAACTAAATGGGTAGAAAAATGAGTGGCGGAATGGGAAGGTAGATGCATGATAGATGACTGGACAGAAGGACAAGTATATGAGGCAGATTGGTAGACAAGTGGGTAACATGTGTATGTAGATGACTGGAGACGTAGATGTGTGCAAGATCAGTGGTCCAATAGGTGAATGTGAATGGCTAGGTGAATAAATGAATAGGTGGACAGATGGGTACCACAAATTGTGAACCTCTTCTAACTCTGTAACTTCTGCTTTCATCTAGTCACTTATGACTCATTCATAATCCCGCCCCCCCTTGGAGTTCTCTTGAGCAGGAAAGGGCAAGAGGGTTTTACTAGGAAGGGAGGGAATGAAAGACAGTGTGCTTCACTGGGTCTCCTCACCTCCCCCCAGACATGTCAGCCACGTGGGGTGGGACCCCCAGAATGGATTTGACGTGAGTAGTTCCAAAGTTCCCCAGACCCACTCAACCCCCACCCACCCTTCTATAGTCCACTGCACAGATCTATGCCCCAGATCCCACCCTTCCCACACCCTTCTTAGCTCTCTCTCTGGAGTGAGCCCAGTGATAATCCATGCCTCTGACTTTCTAACTATTCTACACTTGCCTGGATTCCCTCCCCCACCTTTCCCTCACCCCACACCCCAGGTGAACAACCTGGATCCGGATCTGCGGAGCCTGTTCTCCAAGGCAGGAATCAGTGAGGCCCAGCTCACTGATGCTGAAACTTCCAAACTTATCTATGACTTCATTGAAGACCAGGGTGGGCTGGAGGCTGTGCGAAAAGAGATGAGGCGCCAGGGTAAGTCCTCCTTTCTGGATACCCCCTTCTTTCCATCTCTGCTTGCTGATATCTAACAGACACCTACAGATACTACATCCTCATGGAAACCCTTATGCAGCCTGAGTTGGGAGTTGGTCAGTTTGGGTGCCCATGTTACAAATGAACAAAATGGAGCTCTCGGGAAAGCAATAATAATAACTATGTGTTATTTTCCTCCCTCAGAGCCCCTTCCACCTCCCCCACCGCCATCCCGAGGAGGGAACCAGCCCCCCCGTCCCCCTACTGCGGGAACAAACAAGGGTCGTTCTGGTCCACTACCCCCTGTACCTTCAGGAGGTGCACCACCCCCACCAACTCCCCGAGGACCCCCACCTCTGGGCCGAGGGGGCCCTCCGCCACCACCCCCTCCAGCCACTGGACGTTCTGGACCACCACCCCCTCCACCCTCTGCAGCTGGGGGGCCACCCCTGCCACCACCTCCGCCACCACCACCACCACCACCCAGCTCTGGAGATGGGCCAGTCCCACCCCCACCCCCTCCAACTCTGGGGTCTGTTGGGGGGGTGGCCCCTGGTGGGGGTCGGGGGGCACTTTTGGACCAAATTCGACAGGGAATTCAGCTGAACAAGGTGAGAATGGGCAGGATGGATTATTGGGGTTCTGGAATTCTGGGGTATGCTGTGCAAATCAGGATATTAGAGGCCTGGGGGAGACTGCTGGGAGGTCTCAGATTTTGGGGATCAGTGGTAGGATTGGGAGGCTGATGGGGAGAAGTGGGCTTAGAGACTTAAAGGGGTGTGTGGGGGAGGAGAAATAATGAGAAGGGGTGGGGAGTAGGGCTCCTCTCACAGAACCTGATCTCTCTGTGCTGGACCCTGCTTGCTGCAGACCCCAGGGGCTTCGGAGAGCTCAGCACTGCAGCCCCCACCACAGAGCTCCGAAGGGCTGGTGGGGGCTCTGATGCACGTGATGCAGAAGAGAAGCAAAGCCATCCACTCCTCTGGTGAGAGCCCACCCTTCCCTGCCAGCCTGCCAATGGAACCCATCTTCCCAGAGCTAGTAGCATGGGCCTAAACACAAACCCAGCTGTCCCCATCAGTAGTAACATTAGCCCCAGCTATTGATGGCAGTGGTAACCTGAGCTTAAATCAGTCCCCTTTTTGATAATGTTAATTACCATTGTCATTATCTAAAACAGAATTACCTCTGTCTTTGATAACACTAATGTCAAGGAACGTCCACAGTACTAACATAAATTCCACAGATTCGGTAGCACTAACATCAGCTGACTGTGTGATGATAACCTTGCAAAGAACCCTATCTTTGACAATAAAATTAACTCGAATATCTTGAATACATAAACATGAAGTTGTTATGTGATAAGAGAACTGACCCAATATTTTTACAATAATGCTAAGCTGGGTGTAGTGGCGCGTGCCTTTAATCTCAGCCTAATATGGGAGGCTGAGACTGGGAATCACTTGAGTCTGGGTTCGAGACCTGCCCAGGGCAACATAGTGAGACCTACTCTCAAAAAATAGCTGGGCGTGGTGGCACTAACTATGACCTATAAATTACCCCAACTTTTACAATTATAAAACTCCAGACCATGTCCACAAGATAAATCTGTTGTATAATAACAAAAAAATCACCTTTTGATAATATTGTCATTAACCCCATTACATATTAGTATTAACATGAACCCAGTATGAAACAATAATATTGTAATTTAGTCTAATTTTGCTAGTATTAAATTCATCACATTAATTGACATACCCATTATTAACCTTTTGTGTGACAATACTTTCCCAACTAACCACATTTAGGACAATAATGCTCTGATTCCAAGTACACCCACACCCCAACTATAATCCCTATCTTGTCCCAAATGGAAACCCTAACTCTTCCCCTCTGAGGGGACCAGCCCCTTCCTTGTTCAAATCAGACCCCAGATCTGATTTCCAATCAGGAAGCCTCAGTTCCCCAGGGTCCCAATTTCTCCCCCACCCCTCCTGCCCAGCTCTCAGGCTCTTAGGATCCCACCACCTAGGGCCTTTTAACCTTCCTACCCATCCTGAGTCCCACTCTCTCTCTCCCTCCAGATGAAGGAGAGGACCAGGCTGGTGATGATGATGATGATGATGAATGGGACGACTAATTCACTCCTGCCACCCCCCAACTTGTTCTGCAACACTCCTCTGGCATCCACTGCTAGTCCTCCACTTCCAGGCCCCTGAACCCCGTTTCTTCCTTACCAATCCCTCCAGTGCTGTTATTTGGCCTTACGCTGACCATAGCAATAACTATGACCCCTTTTATATAAAATTTCTCAGGAACTTTTAGGACTCTTCAAGGGTTTTTAAACAAAAATAAAAATGTTTTTTGTTTCTCAAAATCTTAGTTTGTTTATGTTCCAAATGTGAGGCTTGAGACATCAAGTTCCTTTTAGTTATCCATGTCACTTCATTTATTTACCCTTACATGTGTTCATTCATTCATCTGTCCCTTCAGTCAATTAGCCAGCATGTCATTGTTTCCTTCTTTATTTTCCTCAAGCATTGTTGCCAGGCATTAAGTTAGGAGTTGAAGTTAAAGTAGTGGGAGAAAAATGACAAAAAGGGGCTGACATTCTATAGAGGACATAGACAAGACAAGGAATAAAATAGAAACAAAATATGGTCACAGCTCATAACCACTATGAAGTACTGAGAGGAAACGACATTCAGGTGTCGCAGTCAGGGAACACCAAAGAGATGTGTCTAATATGCTGGAGCTAAAGAGAGAGGAGTCACGCGGGCATGTTGGCGCACACCTATAATCCAAGAGCTGGGAGGCAAGAGGATAGGGATCACTTGAGTTCGTGGGTTCAAGACAACCCGGGCAATATAGTGAGACCTGATTCTTGAAAAAAGCAGCCAGGCGCAGTGGTGGGCACCTGTAATCCCAAGTACCTGGGAGACTGAGGCTGGGGATCACTTGAGTCTGTGGGATGAGGAGAACCCCGGGCAACATTGCAAGACCAAGTCTCAAAAAATTTTTTTTAATTTAAAAAAAAAAAAAGAGAGAGGAGTCAGTCACATGGATATTTGGAGGGGATATATTCCAGGCAGAGGGAACAACCAGTACAAAGGCTCTTGACTCAAGGTAGGGAAAAAACTTGGCCTGAGGCTGGGTGTGACGAATGAGTGGGAGAGTTATTTATTCATTCATTTACTGATTTTTTTTTAAGTTCAATCAACGTGATACTAGATCAAGAGAGGAGAGCCCTGGTTCCAACTTCCCTACTGCCATGCACCTAACAAGTCACACACCAGTATCCAGATAGGCAAGAGCCTCCTCTCAATTTTAATATTTGGTTCTTCCCAGTTCCCAGTGCAAACCAAATCCTGGCTAACTCCATTGAAAGAGGCTCAGACTTAATAATTGGGGAGATCCTGGTGTGTGTGGGGGGGGGATAAAAAATAAATTACAATTAGAGAGATCCTTTCAGAGCCTGGACAAGATGTCTTACCTCTGATGAATTTCCTCATCAATATAATGGGGTTAGCAATAGGTAACTGATATCCTACTTGGGTCCTACTGGGTCATCTCTTCTCCTGTGGACTTGCTTTCCAGAAGAAAAAAGAAAAGGGACAACTCAAAACTGTCCCTGGTGTTTCAAAACTATTTTCGAGGGGGCAATTAGTAATTCTTCACATTAAAACCTAGAACTGAGGTCCCTTCTTCTTACCACTTCCGAAATCTGGTGGATTCAAGGTTCTGGGTATCCTACCTTTAGAGGAGAAGAAGGAAGGAAGATAAGGGTAAGGGAGAATCCAGAGAGAACAGGCTCCTACCAAGACCAAGGGAAGAATTTATGAACCATTGAGGCACAGGATAGAGGGCTGGGGGAGAGAGGAAACAAGGCAGTTGGTGGGGGTAATGGGAGTGCCAAGGGGAGTAGAGCTGGCTTTACCTGATACGAATTCACCTGGTAAGAATTCAGCCAGAATCTACCTGATAAGAATTCACCACCCTTGGGAGCTGGAGAAGGAGGTATTCTTAGGTCCCCTTTTCATTCTTTTTTTTTTTTTTTTTTTTTGAGGCTAGGTCTTGCTATTTTTGCCCGTGGAACCGCAGGCTCACGTTGCCCGGGATACCACAGACTCAAGCAATGCCCAGTCTCAGCTTTCCCAGGTAGCTGGGATCACAAGTGCGCATCACCACACCCAGCTATTTTTTTGGAACTAGGTCTCCCTACGTTGCCCTGAGTGGGACTCGAACCGCTATCCCCGGTCCCCACCTCGGCTTCCTAGGCTGTCTCTTATAGGCACACACCACTGTGCCCAGCCCTCCTTCTCATTCTTTCATTATTCTTCCCTCCCCAAGCTATCCCAGCCAGACCCAAGGGCAATATCTGAGTAAAGAACAGATCTTTCATATCACCCTCTTTCTGGATCCTCCCAAGCCTAGAAATCCAAGGTCCTGGGACACCTTCAGCAAGCCCTAGAAAAGTCCTTTCATCACACAAACTCTGACTCACCATGAATACCTAGGTAGCGCAGGTACAGACTTGGGGTGAAAGAACTGACTTTGGGCAAACTGCTTGACCTCTCTGGATCTCAGTTCCCATCATCTTTTTTATTTTTTAAACTATTTTCCTCCACCTTTAAAATGAGGATAAAGACATTTCACAGGACTGTGCTGAGAATTAAAATAGATGGTGTCTGCAGAATGTCCAGCTCCTTGTTGGCCTCTATGAACATTAACTACTGTTGCTGTTGCGGATATTGTCATTACTAACTCTCACCAATCCAGAGTTATCCTTGATTACAAAACACACCATTGTCTTTATTATCACTAAAAAACACAAAAAACTATCTCCGATTAGAGTATGACCCATTGGTGTTTTACAAATGTAACCTGATTTCAGAGATCTTAAAGTATTAAATGCCTTTGGATCCCTGGCTGGGAATATGGTTCCTTAACCTGCATGCTGGTTCCACATGTATGTTCACTTGTGAAAATTCATTACACCGGCTGTGTACTCTTCTGTATGTATGGTGCACTCCGATATGAGGATTACATTGAAAATAGGTAAAATCTTTTTAACTTGGAATGCATAAAACCTTGTATTGGCCCCAGAACTGGGCAAGGCAGGATATTCAGTAGGCACTAAATGTTGAATGAATAGACAAGTGGCTGGGAATGGGACACAGTTATAACCAGGTGACCTCTTACTTTAGAGTTCTCTTATAAAGTTGTTAATCCAGAAAGATTCATTTTTCTGATAAGCAGGAGATTCCTACCATGAAGGAACTGCCTAAGGTCACACAATTTTGTAAATGTTGGAACTGAGATTTGAACCCAGGTAGCAGGGCTCCAGAACTCATGCATGTACTGTTTAGGAGGGTACAAGCAACACTCCCCAAAACCCACAGACCCTTATGTCATCCTTCCAGATTCAGACAAGAAGAGGTCATGTCTTAAACCACTCTCAGGGACTGGACAAACTTCCTGGGCCTGAGACTGGAAGAGTACTCCTTGCCCAGGAAGATCAGGAACATGTAAGAACCAGCATCTGATCCTGTTCTAGAAGGAATGAGGGAGGGGAAGAGGATGCACAGTGGGGATTATGCTAATGTTCCACTCATGGCAAGCAAGGACTGGTGGGACATCAGATTGATCGGGCCATTTCTCCAACCACCTCACAGCCAGATTGGCAGACAGAAAACCCCAGAAAACCCGTTTGGTTAAGCATATAACTGTTTGATTGACTACATATCCACAGCACAACAGGGAGAGGTGCAACTTGAGGAACTGGTAGATAAATCTGTGGCCACCTAATAGGTTAAGTCTATCTAGTCACTGACTGTTCTGCCTAAATCACATCAGGCTGGACATGTGTAGTCAGTCAGAGGCTGAGAACAGCTACCCAGTTGATTGACAATATGAGGGGCAAGAGTTGGGCATGGTGGCGCGACTGTAAGTGACAGTTTATGGATTCACTGCTGGGCCTGGATATCACGATTTGAGTCCCTTCCAGGGCAAGACAGGGAGACCTAGTCCCAAAAAAATAGCTGGGCTTGGTGGTACGCACCTGTAATCCTAACTGCCTGGGAAGCTGAGGCTGGGGATCGCTTGAGTCCGTGGTACCACAGGCAATGTGAGCCTGTGGTTCCATGGGCAAAAATAGCGAGACCTAGTCTCAAAAATAAATAAATAAATAAATAAATAAATAAATAAATAAATAAATAAATATATACATATATACATATATATGTGTATATATATACATATACATATATATGTGTATATATATATACATATACATATATACATATATACATATACATATATATACATATATATGTATATATATATGTATGTATATATACATATGTATATATATATATGTATATATATATGAGGGGCAGACTGAACAAGTTACAGGCAGGCCAACCAACAGAAAGATTAGAATAGCTTCCTGACTTGATGGCTGTGCACCCTTGGGACCAAAGCTTCCCTGAAGGGGGCCCAGTAGGTCAGAGGGTTATGACTGGTCAACCAGGTGTGGGAAAGGACAGACTGTAGAGCCACTCACAGGTGGCCTGGAGGTCTAGTTGCTGTGACTACTTGCTTTGAGAGCATAACTGTGGGATCACGGTGTGAGGGAATGACGAGGTAACCAGGTGATTGCTGAGAGTGGGCTTATAAGGCTCCATGACAGCCTGTCTGAGAGCCTAGCTGGTTTTTTCTGGGGTTTACTGAGTGGGGCCAGAAGTTGTGAGAAGAGTCTCCCCCCTGCCTTCAACCCCACTCCTGACATTTGAGGTGATCCCAGAGCCAGGGTATTGGAGAGTCAGCTGCTGGAATGACAGTATGAAGGTTCAGGGTTATACCGGGTGGGAACCAGCAACAGCTGTGGTGGTCTTGCTGAAATAGTCCAATCAGCCATAGGAGTGAAAGATGATCCAATGGGACTCTAGGGTGGGGTACCCTGAGGGTGGATTTAAGCCAGTCTCAAAAAGGGCAGGGACCAGCCTCTTCAAAGCCTGGGGGAGTCTCCCGGAAGAACTGCTCTAGCCTCAGAAAGAACTGTTTGAGCCTCCAAGAGAACTGTTCCAGCCCAGAGACAAAAGAAGACCACCGACGCTGGCCTCTGAAAATGAAGGGTGACCAGCAACCACATCCAGCGGTTGACCACTGAAGAAGAGAAACCGAGACCTTTGCAGAGACTGGGCCTCCGGTCCTGTCTGTGACGTTGCCTGATAGGAGCACCAAAGGCCCTGGACCTGGTGTCTCTAAAAGCTATTTGTTGAGCCGGGCACGGTGGCCCATGCCTGTAAGCTTCAGCCTATGAAGTGGCTGGGACCAGGAACTGCGGTTCGAGTCCTACTCGGGGCAACACAGGGAGACCTAGTCCTAAAAAAATAGCTGGGCGTGGTGGCGTGCACCTGTAATCCTAACTGCCTGGGAAGTTGAGGCTGGGGATCGCTTGAGTGCGTGGTATCACGGGCAATGTGAGCCTGCGGTTCCACGGGCAAAAATAGCGAGATCTAGTCTCGAAAAAAAAAAACAACAGTTATTTGTTGGTGGTGCACACCTGGTGACCACTCCTGAGCATCGCTGCTGTTCAGCACTCCTGTTGAACCCGCACTCCGCTTGTCTGGTGGACACTATCTGGGTGAGGTAGCTAGCCTTTCATGGCTACATTAAGTTCTTTGTTTTCCCTTATAAAATAAACCTCGTGGTTATTGGAACCTGAGGTCTTTTGCAATTGTATGCAGAGTAAGAACCCGTCGTTGATTCAGCTATAGCCCTTGGTATTTATATTTATCTCCTCGTTTAGTTTTGGTGCCCTCTTGGCACTGGATTTCAAGGGGAAGGGAACAGTTGGCTGGCTAATGGGGTCTGCCTGCAGTGAACCACAGCTGGCTAGGGCACGAGTGCTGCTGCTACCATAGAGCGACTGACAGTGGAATGGGGGACAGGAGCTGTTCCACAGCCTAATGAAGTTGGGTGACTGAGCGGCTGTATGTAACCATGGTCCACCTGTGGAGCCACAGCTGGCTTGGGGTTAAAATGGGGTGACCGACTGACAGACGGAGGTTCCTGAGGGTCTGACAGGACAGAGAATCCTCTCACATGGCCGGCTGACAACGTGATTGGCTGACAGCGTGACAGACAAACCGGTGTACGGGCAGGGCCTCCGGCCACCTCCGCGGCCGCCACGGTCGCCCAGACGCACTCTGGGAAAACGCTGGCGAGTACCCGCCTTCGGGACCGAGCGCCGTAGCGGGGAGGGTTCGGTCACGCCTCGCCGGTTGGTCCGCGCCAGCGCCGCTCGCGGAACAGTGCAGCCAATAGGCTGAGCGTTCTCGGCCACGCCCGCGCGAGCTCTCTTCTCGCGAGGCCGGTTAGGCCCGAATGTCGTTAGCCGTGGGGAAAGATGGCGGAAAATTTAAAAGGTGAAGCAGTGGCGGCAGCGGCGCGGTCCTGCTGACCGAGCCGGGTGGGCTGGAGGGGTGGCGTCGCGGGCTTGGAGCCCCGGCGTCCGAGGCCATGGAGCCAGGAGCCGGAAGCCCGGCGCGGAAAGAATAGAGCTGAGGCGCCGGGCCGGCGCGCGGGGCTGGGCGGGGCTGAGGGGAGGGGGCGCGTGCCTCAGAACGCCGCGAGTGTGGGGCTAAGTGGGGACATGGAGAGGGGCGCGCGCCTCCTGTCGCGACTTGGTAACGCGCGCACGCGCGGGGTCTTGGCAGGGAGGCCGCGCCCGCGCGCGGGAAAATCGGCCGCCGGTGACCGTTACCCGTTTGGTGTCCACGCGAGACGCCGGAAGGGGAGGGAAGGCAAGCAGACGGACCTCCTTTACAGAGTGGGGGGACAGGGCACGCTAGAGTGGAGGGTGTCTGCTGGGAAAAGGGTTTGCGGTCGAGCGGGGTCCTCTAGGGAGAGTGGAAGGGGGCTCCACTAAGAGGAGAGTTGGACTCTTCCGTGTGCAGGGAAAGACGGGAGGCTTTAGTAGCATGTTGGCGGGGGATCCTTGGTGTGACAAAAGCTGCGAAGAGGCTGAGTTCCCCAAGTTTGAGGGGGAACTCTAAGGGGTTGAGAGTCTAGTTGTGGTCAGTGCGGAGTCAGCAGCTGGACATGTTAGTTGGTACCACTCTAGTGGGGTCTCAAATACAAATGAAGGGGTCCCAAAGTGGGAGGCGGGGTGGGGAGAGAAAAGTGTGAACACGCAGGCTGAGTCTTCACTGGCCTGTCTAAGTGTGTGTGGAGGGGATACAAGCAAAACAATTTTGCAAAGTTCTTGTATTTTCGGTTGACATCTAGAGTATTTCATCATGAGCTTAAATGTTTGTTTTTGTAATGGGAACGAGAAAATATTAATTTTTTAAAGAGGAAATAGGATGAAGACTGATTACATTCGGTATAAGTGTTTTGTAAGATGATTTCATAAAATGGCTTCTAAAGCACATTAAGAATGTGCCTTGAGTTAAAAGTGTCTTGAAATTTTTTGGTCCTTGTATTCAGGGCTTACATCTTTATTTCTCCCATTCAATGTAAAATGTTGCAAAGCTAACAATATGCTGGATTGACCATGTCCTTGACTACACTCCAGTGTTAAATAACTTATGGTGTATATCAAGATCTACACTTGTAAGATACAAAACAAATTGAATTGAAAGATGTATCTTGCCACAGGAGTTTCAGATAAGGGTTTGTGGACCAGTCTTTCCAGTTACAAATGTGTCTGATAATCTGGCAGTTTTAATCTCATCCCCTTAGGGCAGTGCACTCTACTGAGATGGAGAGACTTTGTTCTTTTTCAAAAATGGAAGAAGGGTGATGAAATCCTGAACCCCAGACTGTGTTAGGAACCTCTGGAAATAGATTCCTTTGGGAGCCCACAGCAGATTCCACTTTGAGGATAGTCAGCACTGGGGTTGAAGTGGCACATTTTCATGTAAAAGGATTTTAGTATTGGGAAGACCTGTGGATTAAACTCATGGACTCTGAAACAGACCTTGCGAAGTCTCAGGGAGGATTTTATTTGGGGTTCCTTCTGATTTCTGGCCTCACCAGGATATCTAGTAGTTCTCTCTTGCTCCCATGTTCTAGGTTGCAGTGTGTGTTGCAAGTCTTCTTGGAATCAGCTTCAGGATCTGTGCCGCCTGGCCAAACTCTCCTGCCCTGCCCTGGGCGTCTCCAAGAGGAACCTCTATGACTTTGAAGTCGAGTATCTGTGTGATTACAAGAAGATCCGCGTGAGTCTGTAATGACCATGACCTGGGGAAGGGAAGTTTTCTGCCCTCTTGGCCCCTACCACCCAGGATTTCCAAAGGGAATTTTTTCCTCTATTTTAAAAACTAGTATTAGTACATCCTTTTATCATCTTCATTTTACAATTGGCAAAGTGACTTTCTTAGGGGAACAAGTGCTGGAACGAGCCCCCAAATAAGTCTCTCTTCCCACCTCCCTGGGAATATAAACCAACTGGAATTGTTTTCTTTTCTTTTTTTTCCGAGACTAGGCCTCACTATGTTGCCTGGGGTAGTCCCAAACCCACGAACTCAAGTGATCCCTAGCCTCAGCCTCCCAGGTAGCTGGGATTACAGGCATACGCCACCACACCCAGCTCTGGAGTTGTTTTCAATGCCAGAGGAAGTAATGGCAGGATAGCAAAGAGAACAGATTTGAGCCAGCATGCTTGGGCCTAAAATCTGTTACTCTGAGATGCTTACCCAAATTCTCTGTGCTTCATTTCCTCATCTGTAAAATGGGGATGATTAGTGGTAGCTAGCTCATAGAAAGTTGTGAGGATTAAATTAGTTAATAACCCATGTAATTTAGTTAAAACACTATCTGCTATGTTTACTTTTTTCCTTGTTTACAGTTGGAGAAACCTGCAAAGTTAAATAACTTGCCTAAGACCACACTGCTAGGAAGGGGATTCCTGCTCAGATGTCTATTTATAGATGCTCTATAGTTAAACTCTGGCCTTTAGCTTCCTTTGATCAAGAAAAGATCCCTCAGGTTGCTGTGTAGAGATAAGACTAAGGGTGAGGGCAGAAGTGAGGAATGGCTATTGTATTGGGCAGGTGAGGAATGGCAGTGATGGTATTGACAAAGGCTTGAGGTCTTGGATTCTGGATTTAGTCTGGAGGCGGGGCTGGCAAGGGGACTCCAAGAGGAGGGAACTGATAATGGGAAAGACAGAGAAGAGAGTAAATTTGGGAAACTAAATTAAAAATGAGTCTAGACAAGGAAGAGGGGAGCAGGAGCTGAACTTAGGGATTCCCATGCTGCTGAACCATTGCATGCAGTCTTCCAGAGAAGGGGGGGGTTGCGTATTATTCTTTAGCTTTGGGCTGGACATCCTACAGAGGGCTGTCCCAAGGGTCGTACCACTTATGGTGCTCATGTCCCTATCCTCCTCAGGAACAGGAGTATTATCTGGTAAAATGGCGTGGATACCCAGACTCAGAGAGCACCTGGGAACCACGGCAGAATCTGAAGTGTGTGCGCATTCTCAAGCAGTTCCACAAGGACTTGGAAAGGGAGCTGCTCCGGCGGCACCACCGGTCAAAGCCACCCCGGCACCTGGACCCAAGCTTGGCCAACTACCTGGTGCAGAAGGCCAAGCAGAGGCGGGCACTCCGACGCTGGGAGCAGGAGCTCAATGCTAAGCGTAGCCATCTGGGACGTATCACCGTGGAGAATGAGGTGGACCTGGATGGCCCCCCTCGGGCCTTTGTGTACATCAATGAGTACCGGGTGGGTGAGGGCATCACCCTTAACCAGGTGGCTGTAGGCTGTGAGTGCCAGGACTGTCTGTGGGCACCTGCTGGCGGCTGCTGCCCTGGGGCATCACTGCACAAATTTGCCTACAATGACCAGGGCCAGGTGCGCCTGCGAGCCGGGCTGCCCATCTACGAGTGCAACTCCCGCTGTCGCTGTGGCTATGACTGCCCCAACCGCGTGGTACAGAAGGGCATCCGCTACGATCTTTGCATCTTCCGCACAGATGATGGGCGAGGTTGGGGCGTCCGAACACTGGAGAAGATCCGCAAGAACAGCTTCGTCATGGAGTACGTGGGAGAGGTAGGGCGATGGGACCGCGCGTGTGTGCAGCTCTTCCTACTACGTGTCCCCACTGTAGCTCTCCTCACAGTGCGCCTGCAGTGGCTTTGCTCTCTCCCAGGAAAAGTCGGGGATGGGAAGGAGGTAGTTAACCCAAATGTGATGGGCACACCTTGGCAGCGCTGAGTAGCCCAGACTGGCCCACACTGGTTCAGCTATGATGGTAGCCTGGTCTGGTGGATGTCATGAGGGTACTTAGCAAAGAAGCAGAGAGGGAACTGAAATCCAGGCAGATTCCATTTAACAGGCTGTGTGGTCAGCACCAGGTTGCATCACCTGAAAACACACTCCCTCTTCTCATTTCACAAGGGTCCCACTTACCACCAAAGAGTGTCAGCCTGGAAGGGAAGGATCTCCTTTTTCTAGATCTTACAGAGGAGCAGTCTGGTGTTAATACATACACATGTCTGGCAGAGGTTGACTGCCTTCTCCAGACTTGTGGGACACTGGGGGAAGGCCAGCTATGTTAGGCAGGTCAGTCACCCCTAGACACCCCCTGCATCATTGAGACTTTGCATATTTAGTGGCTTTGCTCTTGTGACAGTCCAGTGTGGGCATTTGGGTGGTATCCTTTCACACAGGCCACCCAGGTGCTTTCCTTCTTATGCCATTGCCCTACCTAAGAGCCTCCCTGGTGCACAATGTTACCTGGTGAGCAGGCCAAGGGTGGCAGGGAAGGAGGTTTCTAATGGGCCAGGTCTGGGCATGGCACATATCCCTGCTGGCACCGAGTCACTGGCCTTACCTCAGGAGGCTGGGGAGAATGCACAGGTGGAAAACAAAAGGGATTTGGGTGACTAGATAGTAGGTGTCATATTTTCAGATGGGATGCTTGGGCAGTTCATTGTTCTGTAGGACCATCTCTCATCAGGGGACACTTAACATGCCTGACTTTGACCACTTAAATTCATGAGTGTGCTCTGTCATGGTGACAGCCCCAAGTAGCACCATATATTCTCATAACTCTCTTAGGGATGTGATACGGTTGGGAAGTGCCTGAAATTGCTGTAAGGGACACAGGCCCTAGGGTGTCTACGCTGCAGTAATGGCATTGATGAAGCCAAGAGGCTTCTGCTCTGAATACTATAAAGTGGAACAGATCAGAGACAGGAGTCTACACTGCAGAGCACCCTGACAGTCTGAACAGGGGCACATCCACACCCCAGATAATTGTGATGGTCCGGTAGAGGAACATCTACATGTCGGAACCCTGTAGTATGGACCCCTAAAGGGCTCCTGACAGTCTAGAGGAAGGGGGTCCTGACAAGCTGCAGGAAGAGATGTCTACATCCCAGAGTGACCTGGAGGAAGAGAGTGAGCTCTCACATTCCCAAGGACTCTGGGAGTCTGACTTAGGAAGTGACAGAACCCACATTGTCTTCCCAGTTGGGAAAAGCAAGTGTCTTTACTCCAGAGAGACAGTGACAGTCTGAAAGAAATCAGGTCTGCATCTAAGAACTCTGGCAACCTGCATGACATGTCCATACCGTCAGTGTCCTGACACTGGAGGAGGTGTCCAGCCTGCAGAGGAACAGTAACAGTGTGAGATGTTAAACCCCCCCCCAGAGATGTCACCAGTCTGGAGGAGGGTCCAGACCCTACGGGAGCCTGACAGTCCTAGAGGATTCCAGAACAGGGTGTGTCTCCACCCTGACTGTATTGACAACCTCTATGTAAAGCTGTCCACAGGGTATCCCAACAGTCATGGAGGAAGAAGCATCTGCACCCCATTGGCACCTGAAAATCCCCTAGTCTGCATACTTTTCTGGCTGTTCTTCCTTCCTGTCCTTACTGCTCTACACTCTAAGCATCTGGGTTTCCAGAGACCCTCTGCCCTCACTCTTACCACTCTCCACACGTTCTCTTGAGCTATTTCTTGACCTTTGTCCTGCCACATTCAGTCACTTTTAGGCCTTCCTCTGACACTCTCAGACCTGCAAGACCTTCTGATGGCATCATAGGTCCCCAAACACTGCCTGGGCCAAAAACATCTTCCTGTGTCTGCCTCTGAGGCAGCATGGTCAAGGGATGAAGACGGTGGACCCTAGAGCCCAACTACCTGAGGTCAGATCCCAGCTCCCACTACTCAGCAGTCACTTAACCTCTATTTCTCAGTTTCCTACTTTGTTAAATGGAAGCAGTAATAGCACTCACTTCAATACTTGCTATATGGATTACATGTGTTATTATGTGGGAAGCACCCAGAAGAAGCATTTGAACAGTGTTCAGTACATAGTAAGTCTTCAAGTTCCAAATTCAGAAAACCCAAAATGCTCAAAAAACCAAAACCCAGCCACACCTGATAAGAACCTACTTATAGTCTGTTTATTATCCTGTTTGGTGTGAGCATTCACAAAATCCACTGCAGAGATTAATAGACTTGATTATGTGCTGTCCCAGCCCCTGTGATAGCGGATAGGCAGGGGCACATGCCCCAACCCTGCTCGTCATGCTGTCCTCTGCACCAACTGTCCTACCATCCTACCATGTGAGCTGCCCTCTGTTACTATAGAACATCCCCTCCTTCACCCAGCAGAGAAATGTGGTCTAGTTCATCTATTCTAACACATGCACTTTCTTCATATTTCAACATCTCTGAAAGGAGGTGAGTCTCCATTGGTTAAATTAAATGATAGCAGTTTTTCCTTTCTAGGGAAAGGGCAAATAAAATAAAGAGAGCATGTCAATCTTTGCAAGATCTAGTACTCAGAACCACTCCTAACATGGCTCAGTGTCCAAAACTTAAAAACAGCTTTTGCTGGGCACGGTGGCGTGTGCCTGTAAGCTAAGGTTTATGGAGTTGTGATGGGGTCTGGGGATTGCAGTTCGAGTCCCTCCCGGAGCAACAAAGCAAGACCTATTCCCAAAAAATAGCTGGGCATGGTGGCGCATACCTGTAATCCTAGCTGCCTGGGAAGCTGAGGCTGGGGATTGCTTGAGTCCATGGTACCCCGGGCAATGTGAGCCTGCGGTTCCACGGGCAAAAATAGCAAGATCTAGTCTCCAAAAAAAAAAAAACAAAAACAAAAACCAGAACTTTCACATCCCTGATCTCACAGGATCTTCACAACAGCTCCCCTTGGAGTGGGGTTATTATCATCATCCTCGTTCTCCAGATGAGAAAACAGGCTCAGAGATAGGTGGTAAATTGCTTAGTCACCAAGCCAGTATGGGGGGCGGAGAGGACCCAAGTGTCTAAAGCCTGTGTGCTGCCAGGCCTGGTGGAGGAATTTTTTGGCTGAGGAAACATTTAGGATTCTCTATCCTGGAGGAGGCAGAACAGCAACCCAACTCCGAATGCTCTGGTTCCCGTGCATATGAACACTCCTTTCCGAGCTGCCTACTTAAGGCCATCTAGCCCTGCTGGTCATTCTGGAGAGCTGCTAGAGAGCAGGGATGGAATGGTTGGTTTTCATGGTTGAGCAGCCATTACAGAGTTGGACTGAAAAGATATAGAATGAACCGTTTCTGCCTGGAGGGTTTGGAGCATGACTCACTCCAGGTGAGACAAGCAGGTAGGGGCAGAGCAGATCAGGCGGGAAGATGGAGACAACCCTTTGGGTTGGGGAGGGGCTAACAGGAAAAGGCTGGCTCAGATAACACCCAGTATGCTCAGGGGCCCAGGGGAGGATGCCCTTTGATCCCAGGCCTTCACAGAGGTGAAGTGGCTTTGAATGGAGGGGAATGGGAGGTTCCTGAAGGCTTCACCCAGAAGTAACATCTGATGGAGCTGACGCCACAAGGAAGAGCATGTGCTCTCTGGGAGGTGGAGGGAGAATAACCTTGACCTCAAATGGCTTCTGTGGCTGGTTGGATCCCTCAGGAGAGTCACTACTCTTCAACTTGGTGTCAAAGTCCTTTCATGATGTGCACCTGGCTCTGGAGGGTGTGTCTTCTCCATTGCCCCTTCACCCCTAAGCACTGTTCTCTGATTAGTATCTTGCACTGTGTTGTCCAAGCCCATCCCTCTCACCAGCTAGTGGCCCATGAGAACTGAGAATGGGCCTGGCTCCTGTGACTCTCCCATCAAGCTGACCCTTGAGCAGTGTGTCAGGTACAGGGCAGGCCTCAGAAAAGCCCATTGAGTGAATGAGTGAACAAACAAAAATGTAGGACTGGGGGGACAAGGAATAGAGCTGGAATATGGGGCTGTGAGCTGGTGGCTCAAAAGATAAGTCTTGGTCATCTAGGGGCATCTTTGATCAGTACTTGGTATAGAGCAGAGGCTGGGGTGCTGGTGTAGAGGCAGAGAGGAGACAGTGAGGACACTAATGTGGTCAACCTGGTGAGAGAAAACAGGCTGTAGGAAGAGCATGCCACCGACTGGCATGAAGGTGAGTGAGGAAGGAGGCCAGGTGAGTCTTGAGTTTGAGTCCAGTGTTTCCAGAGTCCAGTGTCTGGATGGAGGTTGGGCGTAGGGTCTCTCACTGAGGGAGAGGGAAGGAGAAGAGATGTGGGGGCAGGAGAGTGAATTACCTATAGGACCACAGCTTGTACAGAGAAGTCACTGGGCTAGAAAGAAAGCGGAATAAAACTAGAGGGCATTTATTATTGCATGTCCGCTGTGTGCTGTCCTGGCACCTGGCAGCAGGGGAGGCAGCTGGAACCCCAGGAGTAAAGGAGACCTGCCTTGGTTCTGAGGCACCCCAGGCTGAGACGGGACAGTCTTGGGTGCCTTGGGACCCTCATCCAAAGAGTGGTATGATTGGCTGTACTTGGCCACTAATCACCAGAAGGCTGTGGTTGGCCCCAGGGGAAGGAGGGCCATGGAGGGACAACAGAGAAGGATTTGTTGAGTTTTTTTGTTTGTTTGTTTTTTTGAGACTAGGTCTTGCTATTTTTGCCCATTGCCCGGGGTACCACAGACTCAAGCATTCCCCAGCCTCAGCTTCCCAGGTAGCTGGGATGACAGGCGCGTACCACCACACCCAGCTAATTTTTTTGGAACTAGGCCTCGCTACGGGCCCCAGGCGGGACTCGAACCGCAATCCCTAGCGCCCCGGCCACTTCATAGGCTGAAGCTTACAAGCACGAGCCACCGTGCCCGGCCCTAGAGAAAGATTTGTGAGATGGGGTGGAGAATCCATTGGCAGCATTTGGGGGGCAAGGATGGAAGGGGTTCTCAGATGGTGTAGCTTCATGGTTCTAGGACAGCAGGCATCCAGCCGAGGAGGAGGAGATATCTAGGAGACACCTAATGTCTTAAATGTCAGTTGTCATGGCACTGCACCACATCTGGACTGAAGAAGGGATTCTCTTTTTCTCTCTCTCCCCGCACTTTTATCCCCCGCCACCTCCCCATTTTCTTGATTTTCTCTGAACCTGTGTCTTTCCTATTGACATTTTGTCTGTGTTTCTAGCTCTGCCTCCTCTTCTCAGAGTCACTTTCATTCAGTCTTCCTTTTCCCACCACCCTGGGTCTTTGTCTTGCTTGCTGTCTGCCTGGCCTGTGCTGTTTCTCCCTCCCTGTGCTAGGCCTCACAGTGCCTTAGGCTCTCCGGGTTGGATCTGTTCTGTTTCTTTCACAGTCTCCTTACCGTTTTCTGTTGTACCTTGGGTCGTTTTCTTTTTTTTTGAGATTAGGTCTTGCTATTTTGCCTATGGAACCGCAGGCTCACGCTGCCTGGGGCACCATGGACTCAAGCGATCCCCAGCCTCAGCTTCCCAGGTAGCTGGGATTACAGGTGTGCGCCACCACGCTCAGCTGTTTTTTGGGATAAGTCTCACTATGTTGCCCCTGGTGGGTCTCAAACTGCGATTCTAAGTCCCCACCGCGCTCTGTAGGCTGTTGTTTACAGACACATGCCACTGTGCCCGGCATTGGGTCATTTTTCTTTCTTGCCCTCATTCTGGGTCTTGTCACTATATCGCACCATGGGCCTCTCACTGTGGTCTCACTACTAGACCTTGTTGCCAGCTTCTGACCACCATGGAGACTCTCTGTTGCCGTAGAGGCTGGAGGTGGTATAGGTGGTGAGCAGCAGAGGCTCAACCTCCTGAGCCAGGCTCGACAGACCATCTACATACCTGCCCCCATGTGTCCATCCCTACCAGCCCCTTAAGGCAGCCATGTGAAGTAGGAGTGCTTCTCTGCTCTCTTGGTCACCCCCCTGGGGGCCAGGCTCTGAGTCAGGGGCTGTGCTGACTCTCTTGAGCCTTCTTGGTCAATCTTCCCTCCCCTGTGACCCTCTTCACAGATCATTACCTCAGAGGAGGCGGAGCGGAGAGGCCAGATCTACGACCGCCAGGGTGCCACCTACCTCTTCGACCTGGACTATGTAGAGGATGTGTACACGGTGGATGCTGCCTATTATGGCAACATCTCCCACTTTGTCAACCACAGTGTGGGTATCTGGCAGGTGGGTGGCCGGGCAGGGGTCTGGAGGAACAGGCTGGGTCCCTCCTTACCTTCCAACTATTCTTTTTCTGCCCAGTGTGACCCCAACCTCCAGGTGTACAACGTCTTCATAGACAACCTTGATGAGCGGCTGCCTCGCATCGCTTTCTTTGCCACAAGAACCATCCGGGCAGGCGAGGAGCTCACCTTTGATTACAACATGCAAGGTGGGAGGGCAAGGGACCAGGGGCAGGGGCACAATGCAACATGGGACTTGAGAACCCCTCCCCAAGGAGCTTTAAAATGCTCTTCTGACTTCAGTCTCCCATCTATACTTCTAGGCTTCTGCCCACCCTGGGGGCCCCATCATTCCCTGAGACACTCATGACAACTTTTCCTAAGACTCCTGGGGGAAGACATTAGGCTCAAGAGTTAAGATACCCTTCCTGACTCCAGTCTTGTCTGAATTTTCTCATTCCTCCTTCCCTGCCTCATTCCAAACCTCTGACTACCCTCTGGCCTCCAGCCAGGCCCCTTCTTGATAAGCTAACCACCTCTTAGACACTGGGGGGGATCCTTGGCAGGGGAGTTCAGATGCTCCTCTGGATGCCTAAGTGACCTCCATTCCTGACCCCTGCCTGGCCCAACCCTCCTGGTTCCCCAAAAGCCCCCTGCACCCCCCAAAACACCTGAACAGCCCTCCAGTGCTGAGTGCTGGCCCTACTCCCAAAGCACCAGCCCCAAGACCTCCTGGGTCTCCTGGTAAGGGCAGCGGGACACTTCCTCCAGCCTTCTAATGAGTCCCCTCCCCGGCTGTGACTCCACAGTGGATCCCGTGGACATGGAGAGCACCCGCATGGACTCCAACTTTGGCCTGGCTGGGCTCCCCGGCTCCCCCAAGAAGCGGGTCCGTATTGAATGCAAGTGTGGGACTGAATCCTGCCGCAAATACCTCTTCTAGCCCTTTGAAGTCTGAGGCCAGACTGATCGTGGGGGGCCCCCCACGCTTCCTCCCCCTACGCTGCCCTCCTGTTGAGGAATGACTGCCAGGGCCTCCTGCCTGCCTCCACCTGCCCCTGCTTGCCCCTGCTGGGGGCTGCGGGGCTGCAGTGAGGGCTGACTCCAGGAGTCCCCTCTCCCTGCCCCAGCCCACGTGTGGGTTGCACTTACAAATCCAGCCCACCTTCAGAAGTGATTTTCCACCAGAACTTTCTGCAGTTGGGATTCATGGCCTACCCAGGAGGTCCAAGGGGTGAGGCCCAGCCCAGCCCCAGAAAAGAAAGATGTTTGTTTTTGCACCTGCTTCTGCCTGGAGCTTGAGAGGTCTGTTGCAGGCCTCCTCCCTACTGCCCCAAGGGTGTGGGGAAGCAGCCCCAGGGCAGGCTGACTTCAGAGCCAGAGTTCCCAGCCCGCTTCATCTCCCTCCACAGAAACACGCCAGTGAAAGAAAGGGGTCTCCAGGGCTGCTTTCTGCTCGTGCTCACACGCTGGCTAGTGTTGGCCTAAGAGCCATAGGGTCTTTCAGGGCTGTACATCTGAATGTGGATACCCCCATGCCACTGGAGAGGAGTGGCTGTCCACGGTCCCTGACTAGTGACAGGAAGACAGTCCAGACTTTTCCCAGCTCTGAAAAGTGGGCTAGGGCTGAGCTCTGCTTCTATGAGCTCTGGGGAGCTCTGTGAGTGCCCAGAGCCCTGACCTGGCATGTAATGACTGCCGGGACCACTCAGAGCTGGAACCAAGACCTAGATAGGCTGTAGATAGCACTTAGGACAAAAATGTGCATTCATGAGGTGCTGATGAGGTGCCAGGCAATGGGCAGAGCACCTGGTCCATGTCTCAGGGAAGCCTTGAAAATTATGGAGGTGGATCCCAGGAAAGGGCCCATGTGGCAGAAGGCAAAATTTGGGCCAATAATGGAGTGGGGTGCCTCATCCACTAGGGTTTAGTGAGGTGAGAGGGAAGACTTCGCTGCCTTTCAGGCCCAGACCCCCACCCTTTGCGTGCACCTCGGGTCCACTGGTCTCAAAAGTTACCTGCCCACAAATGTACAAAAGGCAAAGGCTCTGATGGCTGCCTTGCCCCTTGCTTCTCCCATGTGGTCTTCTCTAGGAAGCCTTTCCTGACTACCTGTGCCCAGAGTGCCCCTGTGTGAGACTGCCCCGCCACCAGATGCCAGATTTGTGTGTATGTCTGTGTGTCTATGTGTCTGTGCCCTCCGCCCCCAGACTGACCTTCAGGCATGGACTGAATCTGTTCTCCTCTTGTGCATCCCTCAGCTCTATCCACCTTGGGGTGGACATCAATAAAGTGAATTATTGACTGAGCAAACCGCAGTGTGGGGGTTGAGGACCCTGTACAGGGGGAGGTTGGTGGGAGGAGAGGCTGGGAGCTGGGGTGCCAGGGATGTGTTCCTTAAACCTCAGCCATTTGATTACAGCTCAGCCCACTCTACCACACACATCATCACCTACATAATATCTTGACTCCAAGTAAACTTACTTTGTATTTAAATTTAAAAAGCAAGCTAACCAATTGCTGCCTCAGTGGCCAAACCATAAACAAAGGTAACCAGACAGAGTGCAAGTACGGAATCACCATGCAGTTCTAGCTGGAGCCTCCCCACTCTGCAGGCAGAACCCAAAGTCTGCCTGCAGAGAGAAGTTCCTTATGTGCGGGGGGAAGCTTTTTCTGCAGATGTCTCCTGAGCACCTCTGTGTGCCAGAGTATAAAGCAGAGGGGACATTTCCAATATATTCATTTATATCAACCTGAGTGTGAGCCAATGCCCTTTGTTTTCACTCAGCGACCTCATAGCCGGTGACAAAAGATGATCAAATAGTACAAAGCCCTCACCCCCAGGTGACAGAATCCTAAACAGCCCAGAGACCTCATGAATGGCCCCCAGGATGGGCCTCACAGCTGGAAGACCTTGTGCTCTGGATTCTGACTCCTGATTTCTGCCATTACATGCTGGGCTGCACCTTTCCCTGTAGCTCAGAGATCTTTCACTGGGACCCCGAATAACTTGCAGACTTGTCTGAAACTGGGACACAGACTCCCAGAGTTCTGACACCTCAGATGCTGCCTCAGACACTGGAATTCAGACCCTACACTGTCAGAGAACCACCCCAGGATAGAGATACATAGATGTCTCACAGACCTCACATCACGGGACACTGCTGGGAGACCTCACATGGCTGAGATGCTACCACTGGACACAGCTGCCCACACCCGAGAGACCAATGGAACTACATGATCCAGAAACCGCAGTCCCTGGACTCAGTCCCAATTTGCTGAGGCTGCAAAGAGCACCTGCAGAGAGCACTAAGCATCCTGGAGCCCTCACTGCCTAGAACATCGTCCCACAAGCAACTCAGACTCTAGTCATAGACACAAACTCCCAAAAGATGAGAGCTCTCACAGCCCCCAAACAGATCCCATCCAGAGAAAGCCAACACCAGCAAACGTGCATACAACTCCAACACCTCACACCTTCTGACCCAGGGCCCTAAGGAGCTGGGTCTGGACACCCTGGGCAGGGCCAAGCACTTCCAGAGACCACGTGTTTTGTAACCCATGTTCTCAAAAAGCTCAGTGACTTGAAAAGCAAATTACAACCACCCCCCCCCACACACACACACACACAAAGCTCAGAGAACAGGGTAAGGACACATTGATTTCTCAGAGAACTCAACAAACTGACAATAAGGGGCAAACAGCTGAGACCAAGGTCACCCTCAGACACCAGAGAGCTCAGACACTTCACATCCTGAACACGCCACTAGGGAGTTCTGAAATCACAATCACAGGCCCTACACCAACTCAGAGACCTCACAACGTTGCCACAGATTTCTGTTCAGAGATGTCATGTACTAGACACAGATTCTCCAAAACAGCTCAAAGCTGTCAAAACACCCAGAAGGTCCCAAAGCCTCACACGGGTTCCCAGAAGAGCTGAGACCTGGCAATCTGGATACAAACCTGCCTAGCTTAAAGACTTCACGCCCAGTCATACTGATCCCACATCCTAAGATCATACATCCTAGACACAGACCCCAAACAGCTTAGATACCACCTGGGCTCATATCCCCAAACAACTCCAGATCTTCACTCTATGCGTAGATCTCCAAACAACTCAGAAATACCACACCTAGCACCCAGGCCTCAAAAAGGCAGTCATGAAACCCATGTTGTCCTCAGATTTCAGACACCACCCATGGACGCAGATCACTAGACAGCCTAGAAGACTCATGTTTGGCCAGGCACGGTGGTGTGTGCCTGTAAGCAGCAGCCTAGGAAGCCACGGTGGGGACCAGGGATCATGATTTGAGTCCCACTCGGGGCAACACAGCGAGACCTGGTCCCAAAAATAGCTGGGCGTGGTGGTGTGCGCCTGTAATCCCAGCTACCTAGGAAGCTGAGGCTGTGGATTGCTTGAGTCCATGGTACCCCAGGCAACGTGAGCCTGCGGTTCCATGGGCAAAATAGCAATATCTAGTCTCAAAAAAAGAAAAAGAAAAAGAAAAAGAAAACTCATGTTTGGTGCAGTCAGCCATTAACAGCAGAGATTTGTGACTGGGACACAGACCCGCAAGCAGCTTAAGGCCCTCACTGGATAGCCATGGGCTCCCAAGCAACTCAGAGAACTGCCCTGGGAGACAGATACAAAACAGCACAGAGATGGTACATCCTGGCTACAGGTATCCACACAGCTCAGGCCCCTCACGTGATAGGACAGAAATCTGCAGAGGTCATGAACTGCACAATCTGGAAAGCAGACTTCCACAGACTAGATTGAGACCTCCACACCACACATGCAACTCCAGAATGATCCAAGTTAACAAACCTGATACCCCAGGGCAGACCCCAACATAGCTCACAGATAGAACCTGGACACAGACCCTCAAACACCAGAGAGAGAATCCCAAATGGACTGGACATTCATACCCTGGGATTGAGGCTCCCCCAGTAGGAGCTACCTCATCCTTGGAAACACCTCAACAATTAGAGGTCTTATACTCAGGACACTGGGTGAAGCACCTCAGAGGCCTGAAATACCACTAGAAAGACCTCCAGCTCTAGAAACATCCTGAAGCTGCTCCTCAAAAATTCACACCCAGAACAAAACCCCAACAGCATAGAGAATTCATTCCTTGGGACATGGGCTCAAAACAACTCAGAGGGGGTACACTGAGCATAATCACTCAAACATATCAGTTGTCAAACAAGAGTCACACATCCCAAACAACCCCACCACCTCACACCTGAAAGGAGAGACTTCTAAGAAACTAAGAGACATTATACTATTCAGAGACCACAGAGTTCATAGATTTTACATGCTGAAGACCCCCAAACTGCTCCAAAATCACTCGCTGGTGCACAGATCCCATTAAAAACCCAGAGACTCTTACCCCGGAACCAACCTCTGAAGAGTTAGATATAGCACACTAAGGGAATGAGGCTCCCCAAAGGAGCAGACTTCATACTGAAGGTATATTCCCAATAGGTCAAGAAATTCTCAAAGCCAGGGTTCAGGACCATATATTCTAGGACACAGTCACCCAAACAGTTTTCAGTGAACTCACCCCTGGAACGCAGACCAGAAAAAAGCTCAGAACCTTCAAATCCAAGATTCAGAAATCCTTCTAGAGGCTTAGGATATAGATCCCTAAATGTAAGTCAGAGAATTGATTGGCTGGGTGCAGAATATCAAATCATTCAGCAACCTCAAGTCATGGGGAGAACACTCAAACAGAACAGGGACCTCATACCCTAGGACATCCACACAAAAACAGCTCAGATAATTTGGGTTCTAGGAAATACAAACCCCAAAAGAACAAACCTCACATCCTGTGACATGTTTACAAAAAAGACCAAAACCACCACATGAGCTAAGATACACCTAATTATACAAATAATTCAGAGAAATAGTATCCAGGGCTAGATACACACAGATCACACGGACCTCCACCCCTGTGACTTCTGCACATAAAAATATTAGACTCTTCACATGACTGCCATACACTGCAGCCATATCAGAGCATCCGTATCCTGGGGACTAAGCCAGAGAGTGGGTCTGGGAGCTTGCATATTGGGGCCTAGAATCACAAAGAAACCAGAGATTCAGCCGGGCACGGTGGCTTGTGCCTGCAAACTTCAGCCTATGAAGTGGCTGGGGCTAGGGATCGTGGTTTGAGTCCTGCCCGGGGCACATAGTGAGACCTAGTTCCAAAAAAATAAAGCTGGGTGTGGTGGCATGTGTCTGTAATCCCAGCTACCTGGGAAGCTGACACTGGGGATTGCTTGAGTCTGTGGTACCCCGGGCAATGTGAGCCTGCGGTTCCACGGGCAAAAATAGCGAGACCTAGTCTCAAAAAAAAAAAAAAGAAAAGAAACCAGAGATTCAAATCCCAGAATATAAACCAAACAAATCCCAGAATACCTCAGCAACCTCACATGCTGGAACAGAGACAGGTCAAAACCTGACAATATGGAGCAAAAAGAGAAGAGCCACACACAGATCTCAGACCCCACAGTACTGAAGAAGATACAAGTCCAGATCCTCACACCTGAGACCTACAACCACAAAGGGACCAGGCATCTCACATCTTGATATTCACCCACAAATGTTTCTGACATTTAAGGAACATCTACTCTCAAACAGATCAGAGACTTCACACACTTGGGCACACCCCACCAGCAGGCAGTAGACCTCACAAGCTGGAAATAGCCACAGAACTGGGGGAAAGACCTCTCACCCTGGGACATGAACTCAAGAAGAGGTCCAAGAAGTCATGTCTTAGGACATATAGTAGCCCTCACAGCAGATATCCTAAGATACTCCCCCCAAAACATTAGGAATCATACAGCCGCCTACCCTGGGATGCACATGGAAAAGAAACAGATGCATATTCTAGGAAAATTTTGGAAAATCCTGGGAAATACATCCATAAGGAGACCCCAAACCTTGGGATCTACACCCCGAGACAGATCAGACACACCTAGGGCCATATACCCGTAAAGAAACTGGGATTTCACATCCTGGAACAAACACCAAGACATCCAATATTTGACCATACACATGAAGAGATGAGAAATGTCATGCTGGATACACAGTATGAAATGTTCATAGACCTCACTGCTAGGAAACACATACATTCTCGGACACACACCCACAGACCAGACATAAAATCCTGTAAAACATACCCACCAGTCACACATCCTCTGGAACATACAACAGCAAATAAGAGATTTCACATTCAGGGACTACACTCCAAAATAGAGAGACTACAGATCACAAATTCTTCAATATAGCCAAAACATATCGATGACCTGAAATCCTGAGATCATAGTTCAAACAGACCAGCAATCTCCCACCAGCAACACATACACATACACACACACACACACACACACACACACACACATACACACACAGTGGAGACATGGCCACAAACTGTCAGAAAAATCACCTGCTGGGAAATACACCTAAAATCATCTCACAAGCCAGGCACGGTGGCTCGTGCCTGTAAGCTTCAGCCTATAAAGCGGCCGGGGCTAGGGATCGTGGTTCGAGTCCCGCCTGGGGCCCGTAGCAAGACCTAGTTCCAAAAAAATAGCTGGGCATAGTGGCGTGCGCCTGTAATCCCAGCTACCTGGGAAGCTAAGGCTGGGGATTGCTCGAGTCCATGGTACCCCGGGCAACGAGAGCCTGCAGTTCCATGGGCAAAAATTGTGAGACCCAGTCTCAAAAATAAAATCAAATAAAATCATCTCATAGACTTTACATCCTTGGACATATACCAACTGATCCGGACACCTTATAACCGACACACACACACACACACACACACACATACATGTACACTTGCACACACATGAATTGGGAAAAGGAAATGGTTTGGTCTTTGCATATAGGGGAATATACCCACAAACAGATTGGGGACCCCACACCAACACAGAACCACAAACAACACACAACATACCCTTCGCAAATACACTCAAGGAGACGATACACTCACCCACAAGCACAAACAGACCCCAAACCTGATCTGAGAAAGACCACCAGAAGCACACCAAAGTCTCTGGTTCTGCAACATGAACAGACACACAGAGTGCAGACCTAGCACGCTGGTAAGTGCACCCAGATAAATATGGACATCTGAAATCCTGAGGGATACCAATTCAAGATTAGAGTGCTCAGATCCAGGACATAACACCCACAGAGGCCCTCCCAGAATCAAGTGAGAGTCTATATGTGCATGGAAATGCATTGAGAAACACATCCACAGACAGATGAAGCCTCTCATATCCTGAAACACATACCCAGAACAAACTCAGAAGCTCACAGCTTGCATGTGTAAACCATAACAAATAAGGATTCCACTTTATCACTATATGCCAGGTACTTCTCACCATGGCATGGAGAGCCACAAAACTTCAGACACTTCACACCCTAGGACATGCATTGAGAAACAGACCAGAGGACTCATCACCAGCAAACTCTCTCAAATAAGTCAGGGATCTGACACCTTTGTTCATTCACCAGCAAAAACATCAGACACTTCACACTCAGATAAACAGAGAAGAGATTCCCCATCGTAGGATATATATCCTGCCTCACTCCCTGCTTCATTCACCAGCGCATGTACCAGAGGCTTCACTCCATGAGAAGATACAAACAGAGCAGGAAGTCTCACATCCTGCGACATAAACCCAGAAACAAATCTGGAGTTTTAAGCAAAGGGAAATATATCTACAAAGTACTAGAGTCCTTATACCCTGAATAGAGGTATAGTCCTTATGCCCCTTGCCAGTTCAGAGAAATCACCACCTAGGACCTGCACACAAAATCAGATTGGATTTCTCCTCTCCTAGGAATATACCCCAAAACAGCTGGCTACACAAATTCTAGGACACATATCATTGAAGAGATCAAAGATAATAGCCCAGTTCATGCACCTGCACACAGATCCCAGACACCCACCAACAGATACACACTCACAAACAGATCATGGTATTCACTTCCTGGGAGGTGCATCCACAACCAGATAGAAACACCATCACATTACATTAGTTTCCTATTGCTGCAGTAACAAGTCACCACAACCTCACTGTCACAGAACAACGCTGATTTCTTATCTTACATCTCCAAGATCAGCAGACTAACAGGGAGCCTTAAAAGTTCAGCATCAAGGTGTCAAGAGCTGACTTCCTTCTGGAATGTCATGGGAAGAATTCAGTTCCTACAGGAGGCCTGCATTCCTGAGCTTGTGGTCCCTTCCTCCATCTTCCAAGAGGAAAGTGTTTCATTTTCCAATCTCTCTTTGTATTCATCTAGCTTTACCTCTACCTCTCTGTAAGCTCTGCTTATATGATCACATCAACTTTACTAACCCTGCTCCCAACACTACATTGCATTCTGGCCTTCCTGTTGCCCTCAAATAAGGACACTTGTGATTGCACTGGGTCTATCCTGATAACCTAGGACAATTTCCTCATCTTGGATCACTTATCTTTTTTTTTTTTTTTTTTAGAGACTAGGTCTTGCTATGTTGCCCAGGGTTGTTTGAACCCATGGACTCAAGTGATCCCTAGCCTCAGCCTCCCAGGTAGCTGAGATTACAGGTGCACGCCAGGGACACTTATTTTACTCATATAGGCAAAGTGCCCTTTTCCATGTGAGTGAACGTCATCACAGGTTCCAGGGCTTAGGAACTAGACATCTTTGGGGTGCTGCTGTTCAGCCCCAAGAGACATATATACACAAACAGCTCACACACAGCACATTCTGAGTCACCCACTCCCAAAGACATGACACACCTCCTGCTCTCTCACAGACTCCCAAAAAGACTGAAGACACACTTTGGGACATGTACCCAAAAATGCTCAGAATCCTCAATCACCTGGAGTTAAACTCACAAACACCTAAGTTTTGGAACATACACACCCAAAGAAAATAGGGACCTGACATGATAGAATATATACCCGAAAGAGGTCAGAGATCCCACATCCTGGGAAATATATCCCAAATACATCAAATCTCCAAACCTGGAAATACAAATTGCAGAGAGAAATACATTCTTAGACATAAATCCACACACAGATCAGGTACCTCACAAATGTGGACATTTAACAAACTGAATAGGCCCACACCCTTCATAAACCCACACTGAGAGATTAGACACTCATATTCTGTGATACACAGTTACAAACAGATCAGCGATTTCATGTGAGAAATACAAGCAAAAAGAGATCATGGACCTTGAATCATGCAACATGAAACTACAAACAAGTTAGAGACTCCACAGACAGGAAATACACCCAGCATAAGTACAAAGACCTGACCTCATAAGATCCACAAACAGATCAGTCTTCACAATCTGAGCTAGACCTACAAACAAATCAGCGACATTAAATCCTGCAATATATACCTGCAATCAAATCAAAGACCTCATGTGGGAAACAGAGAGCCAGAAACTGATCAGAGACAGGCATGCTTATGGTATCCACCCATAAAAATACCAGAGCACTTGTATTCTGGTGGCACCCGAATGTGGGGCCTTATTCACCAGGCCCTCGCCCTGTGTCCCTATAAATACCCCTTTCTTTTGTTAATAAAGTTGTCTCATGGTTCATATTTCCATTTGACCCCCGGCTGTGGCTAGGCCATCTCTTCTCGTGAATTCATTTCTCGTACCCTGCGTCTGGTGGCTAACATCCTGGGGCATTGTATTGTACTCCCTAGGGAAATGAACATACCAAAGAAAATGACCACCAAGAGCTCAATGACCTGTCAGCCAGGACACACACACCTTTAGATCAGATAAACAGAAATAGATACAGACATAGCTACATAAACAGAGGCAAACATATATATTAGCAAACAAATCAGCAATTTATTTAGATGTTTAGAAATGCTTAGAAACCTATCTCTGACAGCCTAGAGATCTAATAGCTGGGAATATGCATGCTTCAATGTATGAGCTCACACTTGAGGAAGTACATCTATAAAGAGTTCAGAGACCAAACATTTCCAAGAACATGCTGACAGCAAGTACATCAGAACTGTAATCTTGGGAGAACACCACATGCAGATCAGACACTTCATACTCTAGTTCACTGACCAGTGAGCACATCCAACACCCACATCATCAGACACTACCCACAAACAGATCAGGGAGCTGGGTGTGGTGGCGTGTGCCTGTAATCCCAGCTACCAGGAGGCTGAGACTAGGGATTACCTGAGTCTGCAGGTTTGAGACAACCCTGAGCAACATAGCAAGACCTAGTCTCTAAAAAAAAAAAAAACAAAAAAAAAAACACCAAATCAGGGATTTGACATCTGGGATATACACCAATAAAGAGATCTCAGAATCCTACAATCTGGACATGTAGCCAAAAACTCATCAGAGCTGTCAAACATCACCAATAATTCATACCATGTAACATACACAAAATAGATCATGGAGCTGAAATCCTGGAATATGCACCCAAGGATAGATTAGAGGTCTCATGACCTGTACAATAAGCCACAAAGAAAGTACAGACTTCAAACTCTGCAATATATACTCACAAAGAGATCAGAAAGCTCAAGCCCTGAGTCACATATAACAAAAAGTTCACCTCCTCGGACATGCCCCATAAACAATACAGAGGCCATCTGTACTTGAGACGTAGAGTCACACACCCTCAAAGCCTGCAACACACACCCACAATCAAGTCAGAAACCCTACATGCCAGGAAAACACCAGAAACAGTGACAGACCTGACATCTTTTAACAGATTTCTAAACAGATCAGAGAGCTCATGTGCTGGGACATTTACCACCAAACAGATCAGAGACCTCAAGTCAAGAAAAAGACACCCACAAAGTTCTCAGAAACTGCACACTCTGGACATACAAACCCAAACAAATCAGAGCTCTAACATCCTGGTAGATATATGACCAAACAAATCAGAAACTTCTTATAGTCAGAAATAATCCCCTAAACAAATCAGTTACCTAACAACTCAGAATATAACTAAAATACCTCAGAGGCCTCACATGCTAGAATGTACTCCCCAAATCAGCTCAGACACCTCACTTCCTAGGACATGTGCATACAAACATATTGTGCACCTCACATCCTGAGACAGATGCCCACAAACAGCACAGAGACCACAATTCTGGCACACATACTCCTTCAAACATTTACACTCCCAGTATGGCTCATACACCTGCACACAGGTCAGAGACCTCCACCACCAGCCACACACTCATAGACTGTGGAGTTAGGTCCTGGGATATGCTCTTAACAGCCAGATAGAAGTCTCACAGCCTGCAACACAGTATTCGTCTGCTATTACTGCTGTATCAAGTCACAACATTAGTGCCATAAATTAACACAAATTTATTACCTTACCTTTCTGCGAATCAGAGGCCAAAATTAGGTTTCAAAGGGCTAAAGGGAAGTTGGCAGCGTCCCATTGCATCTGGAGGTTCTAGGGGGGAATTTATTTCCTTGCTTTTTTCCAGTGTCTAGAGTTGCCTGGCCTCCCTTGACTTGTGGATCCTTCCTTCATCTTCAAAGCCAGCAGCATTTTATCCTCAAAGATTTCTCTCTGTTATTTGTTTCTGATATCACATCTGCTTTTTTAACAGTCCTTCCTCTCTCTTCTGAGAACCCTTGTGATAACATTGGGCCACTTGGAAAATCCAGAATAACCGCCTTATCTCAGATTACAAAATCACATCTGCCAAGGGCACTGTAACATGCAAGGTCACATATTCACAGTTTCTGAGATTAAGAAATAGACATCTTTTGGGGACCTATATTCTACAACACCAGATATATACGCACAAGCAATTGAAAACACTGCATCCTGACATGTACCGCCATGAGCACCTCAAAGGGCTCACATTCTGTGTCATGTAATTCCAGAGAGATTAGAGGCTTCCACCCTCAGACATAGGCCCAAAACAGGAGCAAAGCATGCGTTCTGTGTCAAGTAGGGCAGGAACCTCACAGCCTGGGATCTGTCCCCCCAAACGGAAGACATCGCACACTATCACCAACACACAGAGAAAGATCAGAAATTTAAATACCATGACAGAAAGGCATGACTAACACAGAGACCCCATCAGAGGAGTGCACCCACACACAGAACAGAGCTTGCACACTTCAAGGCATACACCCACACACAGATTCGCTCTCTCAAGTCCTGCAACACACACCCACAGTCAAGTAAGAGATCTCATATTCTAGGAAAAACACCTCAAGACTGGTTATACACCTAATATCTTTAGACAACATCCACAAAAGAGTTCAGAAAGCCTACACCTTGGCACACAGACCTCCCAAAAGATCAGAGGTCTCAAGCCATAGAAAATATACCCACAGTGTGCTTCGAATCTCACTGGGTATACACACATAAATGGAGTAGAGACCCCTCATCCTGGTATGAATATCTAGCTAACTAGCTATATAATTACCAAACAAATCTAAATTTCCCTTTGCAGAAGTAACTTGTGAAACACAGGAGACCTAACAGCCCAGATGCACACTAGGCATATATCCCAAGTCAACTGACAGATCTCCATTTTAGGTCCCATGTGCAGATCAGGGATCTAATTCTTATCACTGTAAAATATCACCACAATGGTACTGTCATGAAAAAAACCACAAATTTATTTATTATATTACATCTGTGTATGTTAGCAACCCAAAAACAGGTCTCACAGTACTATAGGCAGCTGTGAACAGAGCTGTATTTTTTTCCAGAGGATTGAAGGGAGGATCTATTTCCTGGCTTTTTCTGGTTTCCAGAGCTGCCTGTGTTCTTGGCCCCTGGCCTCTTTCTCTGCCTTCAAAACCAGCAGCGCTTCATCTTCACATCCATCTGCTCTCCGTCTCTGCTGTCACAGTCCTTCTAACCTCTGTTTCTGTCACTGCATCTTCTTCCATGATTAGGGCTCCCTGGTCACATGTCCTTTACTGGACATCTTTATAGGCCTATTATTCAGGTGATTACAGAAACATGGACAAATGATTGGAGATTGGAGATTTCACTTCCTAGGACATCTTTCCACAAACAGCTCAAGGACTTCATAGGGTGTGTGGGTCACATATCCACAAGCATCTCCATCGTCAGATCACTGTATCTGACTTGGCTTATGTCGTTATCTTATGTGCAGAGACAATAACCATCTTACCCCCCTCATTTAAAGACCCTTGTGATGACACTGAACCCATCTAGAAAATATAAGATAATTTCCCCATCTCAAGACACGTCTGCAAAATGCCACATCTTCCCAGAGTCCAAGGACTAAGACATGAGCACCTATATGGGGTCCTGAGTCGGCACAGCAGAGACAATTAGGGGCTTCATGTCACAAAACATACAACTCCAAAACACTCGGAAACCTAAAACCCTGGAACACACTCCACAAACAGCTCCTATCTCTCATCCCAGTCATCCATCTAGAAAGGGATCAGAGGCCCCTTATCTTCAGAAACACATTTAACAAGAACAGAGAGATCTAGTTCTAGACATATACCCACAAACAGGTCTGGGAACCTCACAAATTTGGACACATCCACAAACAGAATAGACTCCACACTCTTGTTGACAAATAAGCAAAAGAGACATTAAAAAAAACCCTCACATAGTGAGATAAAAACACACAATGAATTAGAGCCCTCAAACTCTGCAACAGGAACGTACAACATGTTCCAGAGTTTATATCCTAGAAGATATCCCTAGAATTCTTAGAGATACTTGACATCTTTGGGCACACACCCAGAAGGAAGAGACAGCTCAAATCCTAGGGCATCGCATGCTGAGAAACAGATGCAAGGTGATCAATCCTAAGACATACACAGAGCTTGGAAACTGCACCTCCTAGATACAGACCCTCTCTGCCAAGAAAAAAAAGAAACTCTGCTTTCTGTTACTTGTATGAGCACACAAATGAGAAATCTTATATGTTTGTATAAAATGCCTAAGACATCAGAGATCTAACAACTTGGGATGCATACCCCCAGACAGTTCAGGAGCTCACACCCAGGTTGTGGATCCACAAACAGCAAACATCCTGGGATGTGTTCAGAAACAGATCAGAGATGTATCATCATGGGAAAATACCCTCACACGTGCTTGAGCCCTTTTAACCTGATTTACTTCCCAGAAAAGAGATCAGAATCTTCATACCATTAGACATATAGCCACACCAAAGCAAAAAAAAAAAAAAAAGAAACAAAATGATCAGAAAGAGACCTCCACAGAGATTAGAGACCTGGATATGCAACAACAAAGGGCCCATAGACCTCAAATCCTCTAATACAGACCCACAAAGAAATCCGAGACCTCACACTCTGAGATCTACACAAACAAATAGATGAGAGTGGACTCATGAAATGTACTCTGAAACATCTCAGAGACTGAATATAACTAGACACCCACAAATAGATCAGAAATCCCAAATCCCACCACATACACTCACAAGCACATCAGAGGCCAGACATGCTATGTCGAAAGCCAGAAACAGATCCCAGACCTACTATCTTGAAACACACACACACACACAGAGAGAGAGAGAGAGAGAGAGCTCCAGGGACAATGAGATGGTTGAAATCTCATACCCTGGATATTTATAACTAAAGAGATTAGATACTTCATACCCTGGTATTTATACCAACAAAGAAAGCAGAACTATCATTATCATCAGAAATACCTCCAAAACACATCAAATACCTAGCAACCTATAAAGCAACTGAAAGTACCTTAAAGACCTCACATAGTAGATGTTCACCCAAGCCAGTTCAGAGACCTTACATCCTAGGACATGGACACACACACAGATCAGAGACCACTTCTGAGACATACACCAAGAAACAGCTCAAAGACTATTTTGGGATACACACCTTCATACACACACCAGTGACCTCTCACCTTGGTTTATACACTGACCCACAGGTCAGAGACCTCACACCATCAGATACACACCAAAAAAAAAAAAAGATCTCACACACTGAGATACACACCTACAAACAAATAAGAGACCTCACACCCAGATTCACATACCAGAAACATATCAAAACATATCAGAAAACCCCATGAAAAGCTTGGGGTCAAATAGTAGTAATTATAGTGACAAGCAGATAGCAGATCTCAAGTCCTAGGGCCTACATTCACAAACAGATCAGTTTTGACCCACATTCTGGAACATATAGCCACAGACAGACCAAAGCCCTCACAACTGAGACTCACTTGCAGAAACAACCCAGATACCTAAAACTCTAGGGTATACACTCTCAAACACAATATCAAAACCATAAAGAGAGAAAGACATCCCACTCTCCATACAACTATGAAAAGAGCAGAGACCTTCCATGCAGAGACTTATGAAGACAAATGGATCTCAATGGAAATTCTTACTCTGGAATACACCATGGGAAACAGATCAGAGATCTCACACCCTGGGAAATACATGCACAAACAGACCTTGATACACCAGTGAAGAGACATACCACAGACATACTAGTAAACAGAAACCAAAGGACCCAAGACCTCACTCATGTCCTTGGGCCGATACCCCCCAAAAGATCAGAGACCTCATACTTTGAGATCTATACCAACAAAGACCTCAGAGACTTCACACCATGAGACATAAATTACCAAAGAGAACTGCAACTTATATCCTAGTCATATAGGCAAACACATACTTAAGAACTCACATTATATGAACCCCTTCTCCTTCCTACCTCCCTTCCCCCAAAGAAAACAAATCAAAGACCCCATTCCCTGGGACATTCAGCATCTGGGCAGTGATTTGGAGAAGGGTCTAAGGAAGCAGGGCTCATGCTAGATTGGACATCAGAAAGACGGCACTTGTATAATTGGTATTTCAGTAAGTCTCATCTCTAGGGAGGACAGACTAGAGTGAGGGTGAGCCTGTAATTGGTAAGGATGTAGCAGCTACGCATTTTAACCAAGAGAGGGGGATGTTTGGTATGTTGTAGAAGACAGTTATTTGGTTTTTGTGCTTAGACTTTATAAAGCAGCTTTGTTTTTTCTCATTTGATTATAGGTTCAGGGTGACCTTCTCCAAGGTTAGGATTCTGTTAAGTTGTTTGCATCTAATAGGAAAGTGACCTAACTTAGTTTGGGAGTGCTGTGACCTAACTTAGTTTGGGAGTGCTGGGAACTGCTCTCTCCCCCTCCCTCCTTTTGTCCCTAGTCCCTTCCTTTTTATCTCCAGCTAAAAAGTTAAAACATCTTTTAAGGGATGAGCTGTGCTCCCACCCCCATTCATATGTTGAATTTTTAACCCCTAGGACCTCAGCACACAACCTTGTTTGGAAGTAGAGCTGGTCTAACATAAGATGCAGTCCCATTGGAGTAGGTAGGGCTGTAATCAATTATGACTGGTATCTTTGTAAGAAAAGGGAATCTGGACAGACAGGCACAGAGAGAAGATGAGGGCTGAGATCTGGATGATGCAACAAAAACCAAGGAACATCAAAGACTGCCAGAGACCCCCAGAAGCTAGGAGAGAAGCATGAAACAGATTCTTCCTCAGAAGGAGCCAACTCTGCCAACACCTTGATCTTGGACTTCAGGCTCCGAATTTGGAAGACAGTACATTTCTTTTTTCTTTTTTCTACAGCAGCCCCTGCAAATATATAACACGCTACAATGCCTGCAATGACAAAGAATTTTCCAGTCCAAAACACCAATAATGCTGCGCTAGATACAGAACCCTGAAGTATTTATTGACTTCATAATTTCTGATAGAGACCAACAGAAACTAACCGAAGGTATACACAGCTTGAAACTTAGAGCCCCCCCCCAAAGTGCTTAGACCTCACCGCCTGAACACAGAAGCCCAAAGTCAGAGAAGATGTGCCCTGGTTGATCAAAGTCATCGTTCTCTGAGACAAAAAAAAACCACCAAGATGAAAGATCTAAAATCTAGAAACATATACCAAATGCTCAGGGATATCACAACCTGCAATATGGAACCAAAAGAGAGTCCTAGACCCCAAGAGCTCTGATAGTTGACACCTTGGACAGACATCATACAGGTGAAAAATAGCTAGTGTATTCATGTACAGTACTCCCTGGTTTTAAAATTGTGCTACAGTTATGTAAGATCTTTACATTAGGAGAATCTGGGCCTGAGGCATATAAGAATTCTTCACTATTTTTTGGCAACTATTTACTGTCTAGAATTACTTAAATTTGGAAATGTCAAGGGAAAAAAGATCAAAGAACATAAAAGGGAATTTATGAAACTTAAATATATCTTGCAACAAACTAAAAAACAAAACTAATAAGCCCCTCTTCCAGAGACATGCCAATACAACAACATTCAATTTTAAAAATGCATGCATATCCAAGATCAATGACACTCCCTTCATCCCAAACAGCTTAGAGACATCACACTCTGGGACACAGACCCAGAAACATCTGGTAGACCGGAACCCGTGTGACACAGCTCCCTCTCGGCCAAAACAGCTGAGAGAAGTTTCAGTTTGTTCACAGATGTCATATCCTGAACTGAGATTCCAAAACAAGCCCAAGACTTCACATGCTGGACAGTCTTCCAAACTGCACACAGCGAACACTTAACTACCTTATGATGAGATCAGCGTAGAGATCCACTAGAGAACACTTTCCCCCTGCTTACTACACACAGCCAAACACCCACCCTGCCTGACGCTTAAAATCTCATCATTAGAAAGTTAACTCCTTTGAGTTCTTACCACTTTACTAGTCTTCTAATAGCTACAAACTCCTCCATTCCAGAGAGAGAGAGCGCGCGCGCGCGCGCGCGCACACACACACACACACACACACACACACACATATCCCTGTTCGGTCCTGGTCCAGAGGCGGCAGGAAGCCTCCACGTCATCCTACTCAGGACAGGAGCAGATGGTTCAGAGGAGGATCGTGAGATCGCCCTGAATCATCTCTGCAGGACTCAGACCTATAGGGAGCCTGAAATACTGATGTCAAGAACCCTGAGAAGACCTCTCAGTGCTGTTGTGAACAGTGGAGTGGATCCTGGAATCAACATAATGGATGTAATAAGCACTGCTGCCAAAGAGAATAACAGAAGAGAACAGAAACGATTACCAGACACATTCTGCGCTAGCCAATAATGACAGCTTCTTTTACAGATGCGTAAAATGAAGTTCCTAGCTGGGATTCGAACCTAAGGTTTCCAGTAGCCAAAGCCCTGCCTCTGCAACCCCGAGCGCCAACCCAGGAGCCAGGGCGCTTGCTCTGACTCAGTAGCCAATGGCAGTCCGGAGCAGGGCCGATTTGGTAGCCTATAAGTGATTCCGGGAAACCCGCAGTACCCGGAAGAGTTTGGCAGGCAACCTTGCGGTGGCCAATCATAGCTCAGGACAGGATTTGACCCCACCCTACTCATTCCAGAACCAATCAATCACCTCTCTGCAACCTTCCCCGCCCTCTCTCCCCCGGCTGCTGTCGCTTTAGAGCTCAACGCTAACTCTGGTGGGACTTGAGAAGAGATCGTGGTCAAGAAAAAGAGAAAGAAAGGAAAAAAGATCATGGTGGAAGTTTGGGGCCAAGGGTGGGGTCACCATTCCCTCCTTCATCTGGAGTGAGGATCAATTGACGTGCGGGATGAGACCTTCCGTGACCCCCCCCCCCGCGTAATGGTTTCTTCCACATACGACCTCCCCCTCCCAGCCCCCTTGGTACTTCCCGGAGCCACGGTAAAGGAATGTTCTTGATGCACAGCCTCAACCTTAATCCTTATTCCCACCCCTCATACTCTTCTTGAATGTGCCCCCCAAGAAGGGCTGTTTCATGTCAATGCCCCAGAAATCGTTTAATCTTCACTTCACACCAACACAGCTAAACAGTCTCAGGTCTTCCTCCAGCTCACGTCCCATTCCTGTCCACCCTCACACGGCCCGAATGGACTGTCCCAACCCCAAACCTGGTAAGCTCTTTCAGGGCTGTGACGATGCATCCAGCTCCCTGCTGCAGAGCCCTGGCCCATAAAGAACATGCATGTCCCTGATTCCACTGATGGTTGTGGAAATGAATTCGTGTGGTAGCATCTGTCAAAAATAAAACATTGACACCTTCCCCCACTAAAATGTCAGTACCATAGGGGTGTGTGTGGATTTCCAGTCGCTTGGTGTCTCTACAGCACCTAAAACTGCCTGGTACACGGTAGATGCTCAAAAGGGAGGTGGGGGGGAATTTGTTGAAGCAATGGCTCCTTTGACCTGGCAGTTCCACTTCTAAATGTGTCTTCTAAGGAACGCACACACATGTCTGTGTACACAAGAACGGGAGGACAAATAACTCAAAGGAGAAAAGGGTACATAAATAAAGGTGACTCAGGTTATACCATGGAGTACCCGCTGGTTGTGAAACAGAATGAGCCCTCATAGCACAAAATTACTCAGAGACATCACACCATGGGACACAGAGTCCAAAAACAGTTGAGGGATCTCACACTGGACACAACACAAAACAGCTTAGAAGCCTCACACTCCAGCCAAAAGCAAAAAACTCAGACAAGTCACGTGATGGGACATAAACATTGGTAATTTTATAGATCTCACCCTCCAATCACAGACTTTTTGAACATCTCAGAGCCCTCACACCCTGAGACACCAACAAACCTCAGGCAGCTCCCTTCCACATGGACACAAAACCCAAATGGTTCATGTATCTCTTCATGTGGCCCCAAACAGCCCAGAAACCTTACTGCCTGAGATATACACTTAAAATCCAGGTAAAAGCCGGGCACGGTGGCTCGTGCCTGTAAGCTTCAGCCTATGAAGCGGCCGGGGCTAGGGATCGCGGTTCGAGTCCCGCCTGGGGCCCATAGGGAGACCTAGTTCCAAAAAAAATTAGCTGGGCGTGGTGGCGCGCACCTGTAATCCCAGCTACCTGGGAAGCTGAGGCTGGGGATTGCTTGAGTCTGTGGTACCCCGGGCAACGAGAGCCTGCAGTTCCATGGGCAAAAATAGCGAGACCTAATCTCAAAAAAAAAAATAATAATAATAAAATAAAATCCGGGTAAAGACCTCACACTATTCACATTAATAAAAAATGATTCAGAGGCCTGAACTCAAACAGAACAAGGGAGATACACCTTACTAGCTGGAGACTTTGTAAAGGACATACTGTTCAATCAAAAAAGATAAGCTCGTGCCATTTGCAACATTTATGGAGCTGGAAGTGATTATGCTCAGTGAGATAAGGCAGAAGGAGACAGGTAAACACAGGATAGTATCACTGTTTTGCAACTATCCCGATCCAGGTAGGTTCATCATGAGAACTAGGCTAAAGAAGACTGTTGGAGCCCTTGACATTACCTTCACAAGATTTTTAACAGTGAACAGGGAAAAACATCCACTTGTGTAAGGCTGCCCTTTTATCCCCTTTTCCTAGGCCCTGGTGCACCCGCTTAAGCATATGCACACCCATTGGGCCAGACATATAAAATCATGGGGCTGGGTGGGCTCAGTACTATGGGTGCTGGTCATAGAAGTTAATGGTTTGTGAAAAACGCTGGTAACTCATTTACCCTATTGTCACTTATAGGTGGAATATAGAGAAACCAAATAAAAGGTCAAAGACAAACTTCAAAACCAACCCTTGAAAGCTGACCATGGCTCTTCTGCTTTCAGAGGGGAGGGGAACCAGTGAGGATGAAGGGAGTAGGGAAAGAGCACAATGAACTATAACAGAGGATTATGGGTGCTTTCTGTGGTTGGAGGGGGTGGTGATAGAGCTACGGTGACTATGCCTGAAGGGGGGGAAGTCCTATGCTGTCAAAATGCTATCAAAGATGCAAAAAAATGTACTTTAATAACAAATTTTAAATTAACACTGAAAGAAAAGAGATGTATAAAATTGATAGAAGTATAAATACTATTAGAAGTATAAGCTTCTACTTTTATTAGTAGGAATACATAGTCAATTTGGTCAATAACTACCAAAATTTAGAATGTATGTGTATATATGATGGAACACTATGCATCAGTCAAGGAGGACAAACATATGTCATTTGCAGCAACATGGATGGAACTAGAAGGACTCATATTAGCAGAAATAAGCCAAAAAGAAAAAGAAATAGAGGATGGTCTCACTTATATGACGAATATAGGGAAAAACAAACAAACGAGTAAGAAAAATTAGAAACAACCAATGGGGCTGAATGATGGAACAAGAGAGGAGGAGGGGGAAGAAGGCGGGGGAGGCAAAGGGCATAAAAGAGCAGGATGGTTGACAGGTGTTAGGGAAATGTGAAGACCCCGGGGTACACAATAATGTTATATATATATATATATATATATATATATATATATAT